>ONZH01006019.1:0-35365 GCA_900303285.1 Rhinella marina
TTGCAAGCCTTATATTGTATTATCTGCTGTCCAATGTACTTGTTTACTACATGAAAATAAAGAATGTTTTTAAAAAATGAAAAATCTGGACCTAATGCATCATTTTCTTGTAAAAAAAATAATAATAATTATATTTCATTTTCACCGCCAAGTGTTTTTGAACTCTATGAAATGCCTAGTAGGTCAATGTGCTCACTACACCCCTTGAAAAATTCATTGGGGGTGTAGTTTCCAAAATGGAGTCACTTTTTGGTGGTTTCCATTGTAGAGGTACCTAAGAGTCTCTTCAAATGAGACACTGTGTCTGGAAAGCATTCCACCAAAATCTGCCCTCCAAAAGCATATTGCACTTTCCCTTCCTGTGGTGTGCCCATACGGCCTTTTATGACCAAATATGGTGTGCTGCTGTATTCAGTAGAAATAGTAACAAATTGTGGGGAAAATTTTCATTTTAAAAGCCTAGTGTTTCTAAATTCTATTAAACGTCTGTGGGGTCAAAGTGGTCAGTACACCCTATAAAAAATTCCTTGCAGATTATGAGCACACATGCGGTGTTGCCATGTTCAAGAGAAAATGCTTAACAAAATTTAGGGGGCTTTTTATCCGGTTACCTCTTGTGAAAATGAAAAATGGGGGGGATTATGCAACATTTTAGTGGAGGAAATTAAATTTTTAATTTTTACATCTATGTGTTTCTAAATTCTGTTAAACGCTTGTGGGCTCAAAGTGGTCAGTACACCCTTCAATAAATTCCTTGAGGGGTGTAGTTTCCAAAATGGGTTCAGTTTTGGGTGGGTTTCCACTGTAGGGGTACCTCAGGGTCTCTTCAAATGTAACATGGTGCCCAAAAACTATTTCAGCTAAATCTGCCCTCCAAAACCCATATAGCACTCCTCTTCTGATCCCTGCCATGTGTCCAAACAACAATTTACAACCACACATGGGGTGTTTCTGTAAATCGCAGAATCAGGGTAATAAATATTGATGTTTGTTTTGCTGTTATCCCTTGCTGCTTTATGGGAAAACTGCAAAAAAAAGTGAAATTTTTAAATTTCACCTCCATGTTCCATTCATTCTTGTGGAACACCTAAAGGGGTTAACAAAGTTAAAAATTCTAAGGCTTCTAAAGTCCTAAAGAAATAAAATAACATGTACAAAATGATGCCGACTGCGTTGGTCAGGGCACGGGTTATGTTTCTGGACACATGCTGGTGTAAGGCAGGGACGGCACACCAGGATAAATAGTGGCAGCTGGGGACTGCGTAACGAGGGACAGCCGCCGCCATTTTCTATATATATATGCAACTTGGTCACAACTACAGTAGTGCAGATTTTTATTAACTATATGATCAGAAAAATTTAAACGAATGTCTAATATTCTGAATACGCAAATGTTATGGAGCAGCCGCTAATGAGGAACTGCGGCCTAAATTAACGGTATTAAATGTAACAACGGATGTCAGCTACATAGACTTTTGAACGGTTGTAATACGCTGTGCACCTAGCGTTACTGACAGGGCACACTTTGCCACCAAAAAAAAAATGCAGTAGGATTTAACAATGGACTTTTGTGTCTTTTGAACAATGATACTAACCCTGCCTATAGAAATTCTATCCCTACACAAGTCCCTCCTTGTTCAAATGTTATACAGCAAGATGCAAAAGTAGTACTGCGGGCTTAACAGCAGAAATTATAGCAAAGTATTTCAGGTATATAGTATACAGAGAGTATCATACAGCATGCAGCAGCAGCACATGTGGCATTAACGGCAGGCCACTGTAGTGCTACCTACACTCACCGGCCACTTTATTAGGTACACCTGTCCAACTGCTCGTTAACACTTAATTTCTAATCAGCCAATCACATGGCGGCAACTCAGTGCATTTAGGCATGTAGACATGGTCAAGACAATCTCCTGCAGTTCAAACCGAGCATCAGTATGGGGAAGAAAGGTGATTTGAGTGCCTTTGAACGTGGCATGGCTGTTGGTGCCAGAAGGGCTGGTCTGAGTATTTCAGAAACTGCTGATCTACTGGGATTTTCACGCACAACCATCTCTAGGGTTTACAGAGAATGGTCCGAAAAAGAAAAAACATCCAGTGAGCAGCAGTTCTGTGGGCGGAAATGCCTTGTTGATGCCAGAGGTCAGAGGAGAATGGGCAGACTGGTTCGAGCTGATAGAAAGGCAACAGTGACTCAAATTGCCACCCGTTACAACCAAGGTAGGCAGAAGAGCATCTCTGAACGCACAGTACGTCGAACTTTGAGGCAGATGGGCTACAGCAGCAGAAGACCACACCGGGTGCCACTCCTTTCAGCTAAGAACAGGAAACTGAGGCTACAATTTGCACAAGCTCATCGAAATTGGACAGTAGAAGATTGGAATAACGTTGCCTGGTCTGATGAGTCTCGATTTCTGCTGCGACATTCGGATGGTAGGGTCAGAATTTGGCGTCAACAACATGAAAGCATGGATCCATCCTGCCTTGTATCAACGGTTCAAGCTGGTGGTGGTGGTGTCATGGTGTGGGGAATATTTTCTTGGCACTCTTTGGGCCCCTTGGTACCAATTGAGCATCGTTGCAACACCACAGCCTACCTGAGTATTGTTGCTGACCATGTCCATCCCTTTATGACCACAATGTACCCAACATCTGATGGCTACTTTCAGCAGGATAATGCGCCATGTCATAAAGCTGGAATCATCTCAGACTGGTTTCTTGAACATGACAATGAGTTCACTGTACTCAAATGGCCTCCACAGTCACCAGATCTCAATCCAATAGAGCATCTTTGGGATGTGGTGGAACGGGAGATTCGCATCATGGATGTGCAGCCGACAAATCTGCGGCAACTGTGTGATGCCATCATGTCAATATGGACCAAAATCTCTGAGGAATGCTTCCAGCACCTTGTTGAATCTATGCCACGAAGAATTGAGGCAGTTCTGAAGGCAAAAGGGGGTCCAACCCGTTACTAGCATGGTGTACCTAATAAAGTGGCCGGTGAGTGTATTTTCACCACCTTTAAACACCCCAAAAATAATAAAATATTGCTTTGTGTCAGATATAATAGCCCTTAAAAGGGCTTTTGGGTCTTTTTTGAGTGATTTCTATCCCTGCCTAGCGTGCTTCTCTCACTACACTGTCTGTCCCTGCTTGCAGCAGCTGTCCCTGGCTCGGTATGCGCCGGTTACATGTCACCGGGTGCTTTATAGCACCCGATGACGCGCTCCCAGCCATCAAATCAGTGTAATGCCAGTAGCTAAGATGGCTACTGGCATTACACTGAATGCCATCCCTTCCCGCACGCTAATTGGCTAATTAGCGTGCGGGGAGGTCACTCGAGCATGGCGCTCGAGCACACGCGGTATTTGGCCGAATACCGCGTGGTCCTGAGCACCGCCATGTTCTGCCGAATACACTATTTGGCCGAACATGTTCGCTCATCACTAGTAATGATTAGCGGCAGGAAAAAAAAATACACTGAATGTCGGGTATTTAGGATGCACAAACATTATACAGCAGACGCTGCGCAGGTAATGTCGCCTTGATTAGCGGCAGAAAAAAATACACTGGATGTCAGGTATTTTGGATGCACAAATGTTATACAGCAAACGCAGAACAGATGGTATTAAGGTCAGGCAATTTTGCGAAAATTTTGCCCCCCAAAAAATAGATGTTGCAGCCAAATAAAACAATAGTCCTTAAAAGGACTTTTGGATCTTTTAAAAATAAAAATTAAACCTGCCTAGCCAAATCCTATCACTACACTATCTGTCCCTCTTTGCAGCAGCTCTCCCTGACTAAGACTGAGCCGGGTCACATGTCACCGGGTGCTATATAGCCCCCCATGACGCGTTCCCGGCCAGCCAATCACTGTAATGCCAGTAGTCAACATGGCTACGGCATTACAGTGAATGCCAGTACCTCCCCGCACGCTGATTGGCTGTGTAGCAGCCAAGAAACGTGCAGGGAGGGGACTCGGGTGTTTGCTCGCTCAACACTAATGTTAATTAATTAACTATTCTATGAGATATCACTATCCGTCTGAAAGGGGTTGTC
Organism: Rhinella marina; assembly: GCA_900303285.1. Lineage (NCBI taxonomy): Eukaryota > Metazoa > Chordata > Amphibia > Anura > Bufonidae > Rhinella > Rhinella marina. The sequence goes on from ONZH01006019.1 coordinate 4,066, forward strand.
CCATGAAAAATATTGTACAGTTTTCAAATTAGCACCTGGATCTGATTATTTTTGTAATTGCATGTAATTTCAAAGCAAGACCCAGAGGGTCTAAAAGAGAACCAATACATGATGCACATCTGAATAAAATGAATATAACAAATTTTATTAGACAGACACAACAGAGCAAAAGTTAAAAATTGTATAAAATAAACGTGCGGTATCCCCAGCACACAGGCAAATGCCGTAAGGGTCACCAAAAAATCAGACCCAATAAATATAGATCCAGGCTAAATAACAGTAAAGTGCAAACACAGGACAAAGGTAGGTACAACGATGGTCATGAAATAAAGCAGCATGGTAAAAGAGTCAATACTACCTGGCCCCAATATATTGTTCAATGCAAGAAGCCCTGGATGCAAAACGGCGTGCCTGTATGAATAGCGCGATCACCCCACACGTATCTCTGGCAGAGTCCGGCTTCCTCAGGGGTAACTGCCTGCTGAAGAGGCTGTCATATATATATACCTGATAATATGATGATAGCCAACACATGTGAAGAAATCACCTGAAATCCCATGGTTAACGTCCCATGGTGGGTACATCCAATGCAGAGAAACGCAGGGCGGAAGCGGAGAGAGAGACAGATCATGTGATCACAAATGGATGCAAAAATGTATGAACATGTGGGGAGTGATTAAAGAATGATGTGTAATGTGTGAGGGGAAAACATTTTTTAAAAAATTTTAAAAAAATTAAAAATTAAACCACATCTAGAAAAAATCGATATTGGGGCTTGTTCACACATCAGCCACCTGACCCGTCACCTCCACCAGCCACTGTGAGCCAAAAACAGGTGCGGATCAAAAACACTGAACAGGTGCAGATCTGAACACCATACCTGTGTCTGTGGAAGCTCCACTCCTGGTCCTGACGCACAATAGCCGATGGAAACAACCGATCAAACAACTGAAGTGCGAACAAGCAAGTGTGAAAAAAAAAGAGAAAAACGAAGACCAAACCAGCCATGCAAAATTGTGGAGTGAAAATGTGTGCTAAAGAAAAAAAAAATATATAGATATAGAAGCTTGTGAAAATTCTGCTCACCCATAAAAGCCAGTGAAGGTCAGTTCCTCATTTAGACCATTCGTTGAAAGAGCATCCAGATTGAAGATCCATCTTGACTCAATACGTAACAATTGAGAAGTAATAGGGAATCTTCTGATGTTATTAGAAATTTTTTCCACTCCAACGATCCGAAGTCCATTAGTATTGCTGTGATGAAGATCAAGAAAGTGAGTAGCCACTGACGTCAGAGGTTTGTCTGCTTTAGCTCTGTCCCGTCGTGCTAGGGTAATCTGTGAAAGATTTTTTACATTCACAGAATTCAGTTTTTGAATTCTTTTGCGTAATTCTTGACTTGTTTGACCAACATAGATTTGGCCACATTTGCATAAAACAGCATAAACAACATTTTGCGTGCGACAATTAACATAATGTCTCAAGGAAATTTCAAGGATCATTACTAATAGCTAGCACTTTTACACTTTATGCACAAGCACTTTTTCATTCCTGGTCATGGAGCGCATTGTTTTATATATGCTTCAGGGGTGCTATTTACCCCAGTTTCTATCACAGTTCACATTGTTTCTTATACTTTGTTTCAACAGTGTGCGCTCCAGCGTGGAACGCACCCGGACTCATTTGTGATCACACGATCTGTCTCTCTCTCCGCTTCCGCCCTGCGTTTCTCTGCATTGGATGTACCCACCATGGGACGTTAACCCATCATGGATTTCAGGTGATTTCTTCACATGTGTTGGCTATCATCATATTATCAGGCATATATATATGACAGCCTCTTCAGCAGGCAGTTACCCCTGAGGAAGCCGGACTCTGCCAGCTATACGCGTGGGGTGATTTCGCTATTCATACAGGCACGCCGCTTTGCATCCAGGGCTTCTTGCATTGCACAATATATTGGGGCCAGGTAGTGTTGACTCCTTTACCATGCTGCTTTATTTCATGATCATGGTTGTACCTACCTTTGTCCTGTGTTTGCACTTTACTGTTATTTAGCCTGGATCTATATTTATTGGGTCTGATTTTTTGGTGACCCTTACGGCATTTGCCTGTGTGCTGGGGATACCGCACCAGCACATGTTTATTGTATACAATTTTTAACTTTTGCTCTGTTGTGTCTGTCTAATAAAATGTGTTATATTCATTATTCATTTATTATTCAGATGTGCATCGTGTATTGGCTCTCTTTTAGACCCTCTGGGTCTTGCTTTGACATTTTCATATAGTTTGTGCCAATGTTTGCACTCTGCACTTTATCCTTGTGTGCCCCCCATTTCTCTTAATTACAAATGTAATTCAAAATTTAGCATAGCCACTGAGTTATTCAATAAAATCTATCTGTATAGCGCCACCTGTTGTTTATTTTTTTCTTATTTCTTTGACCTGTTCAATGAGAAGGCCGCACATGCTCAGTTTCATCCTTCAACTGCCTTCTAAGCTGTGATAGGGAGATCTGAGACACGCCCCTTTAGCTGCAGCAGCAAAGACACTCCCCTTAAGCTGTCAGCTTGATATAAACCAAGCAGAGCAATGAATGGGGAGATCTCTGGATCCATGTGAGGTACAGGGCTGGTTTGTATTATATCATGTCTGATTTTCATTTTTTACATTAGTCATGGGATAATCCCTTTAAAAGCAGAGAAATTCTAATTTAGAAAAAGGCAGATTTTTCCAAATTTTCTGTAAATTTTGTGTTTTTATATAAATAAAGGTGAAACATATTGACTGAAATTTACCACTAAGATGAAGTAAATGTGTCACAAGAAAACAGTCTCAGAATGGCCTGGATAAGTAAAAGCATTCCAAAGTTATTACCACATAAAGTGACACATGTCACATTTGCAAAAAACAGCTGGACCTTAAGGTAAAAAATGGCTGGGTCCTTAATCCCTTCCCAACCAGGAAGGGACTTGCCACCCTGCGCCCACCCAATCAGCGGCGGGGGTCCGGCTGTGCCCAGTAGCCAGACCCCTGCTGTATGCCCCGGCATCGGTGAAAACGCTGATGCCGGCGCATTAACCCTTCATGTCCCTCTTTGCGCCGCACACACCACATGTGCGCTGACCGCGGCACATGTGGTGTGCTGCGCGAAGAGGGATGCCATCGGGTCCCCGCGCTGCTGTGACGGGGACCCGATGGCTTAGATGGCAGCCCGATGCCTTCCTTAGGCATCCGGCTGCCATCTACGGAAGCCTGTGAAATCCAGCCCCCTGGATCTCACAGGCTGTGAGCTGTAAGTGTATTACTATCAGTAATACACTTGCAGCCAATACATTACAATACAGGTGTATTGTAATGCATTGTAAAGGGGATCAGACCCCCAAAAGTTAAAAAAAAAAAAGTGAAAAAAAGAGTTTAAAAAAAGTTAAAAAATAAAGTGTAAAAAATAAAGTGTAAAAAATAAAGTTTCAAATAAAAAAAAGCGTCCTTTTCGCAAAATAAAGTAAAAAAATTATAAAAAAATAGGGAAAAAAATAAAAGAAAAATAGACATATTAGGTATCGCCGTCCGTATCGACCGGCTCTATAAAAATATCACATGATACACCCCGCCAGGTGAACGCAGTAAAAAATTTTTTCAAAACTATGCCAAAATAGCTTTTTTTCACCTTGACTCACAAAAAGTGTAATACCAAGCGATCAAAAAGTCTAACTCAAAAAAATAAAAATCAATGGCTCCCGCAAACCAGTCCATCAAAATCTGTGCTGCAAAATGCATATGGCCCTCTTTCTGTTCTGAGTCCTGCCATGTGCCCCCACAGCAGTTTACCAACACATATGGGGTTTTGCCGTATTCAGGAGAAAATGGGTAACAAATTATGGGGTGCTTTTCTCCTGTTACCCCTTGTGAACATGAAAAATTTGGGGCTAAAGCAACATTTTATTGGAAGAAATGAAACTTTTCATTTTCACAGCCAAGTGTTTCCAAATTCCATAAAACGCTTAGGGGGTCAAAGTGGTCAGTACCCCCCTTAATATATTCTTTGAAGGGTGTAGTTTCCAAAACGAGGTCATTTTTTGAGAGTTTCCACTGTAGGGGTACATCAGTGTCTCTCAATTACAAAATGGTGCCTAAAAACCATTGTAGGAAAATCTGCCTCCAAAATTCGTATGGCGCTCCTTTTCTTCTGACCACTGCCACAAACCCATAGAGACATTTACCACCACATATGGGGTATTTCTGTAAACTGCAGAATCAGAGTAATGTACATTGAGGTTTAGTTTGCTGTTAACCCTTGCTGTGTTGCAAGAAAAAATTATTAACATGAATAATCTACCAAAAAAGCGAAATTTTGAAATTTCACCTCCATTTTCCATTAATTCTTGTGGAACACCTCAAGGGTTAACAAAGTTTGTAACAGCAGTTTTTTTATAATTTGAGGGGTGTAGTTTCTAAAATGGGGTCATTTATGGGTGGTTTCCATTACGTAAGCCACTCAAAATCACTTTATAACTAAATTGGTGCTTAAAAAAATGGTTTTGGAAATTTTGTTGAAAATTTGAAAAATGCCTTCTAAACTTCTAAGCCTTCTAACGTCCGAAAAAAGTAAAATGACATTTATAAAATGATGCCAACATAAAGTAGACATATGGGGAATGTAAAATAATAACTATTTTTGGAGGTAATACTATGTATTTTGAAAGTAGAGAAATTGAAATTTGAAAATTTGCAAATCTTACCAAATTTTATAAATAAAAATGAAATATTTTGCCACAAATTTACTACTGTCGTGAAGCACAATATGTGACGAGAAAACAATTTCAGAATGGTCCCGATAAGTAAGAGAGTTCCAAAGTTATTACCACATAAAGTGACACATGTCAGATTTGCAAAAAATGGCCTGGGCAGGAAGGTGAAAACCGGCCCGGGGTTTAAAGGGGTTCTCCAGGCAAACCTTGTTATTTGTCCCTTTAAACTAACCTATGGAAAGAAGCATTTCAGGCACATACTCACCCTCCTCCACCCAGCTGCTTTCTGGCTCCAGGGTCTGGTTACGTGACTCCACCAGTCTTCTTTTCTTCCTGCTGCTACTGCAGCAGTAGACGGAACGTCATCCCCTGGGGGCGGGGAGGCTTGTACTCCTGATGCATGCTCAGTGCTATCATAGCACTGAGCCAGTGTCAGGGCCTCTGCAGTGAGCAGAGCGTCTGAGCAGACAGCTCACCTCACTGTTTGTACAGTGCCGATGCCTGGGAGTCCCTGCTGGACTCTATATGGCTGTGTTTATACAGTGCCTGTCAAGAGGAATTTAAAAACACAGTGGTGTCTGCAAGCACAATAAAAGTGTGTGTGTGTGTGTGCGCGTGCGTGCGTGCGTGCAATATAAGAAGTGTTGGACTATATAGCACAGTGGTTAGAGCAATGGTTTATCACATAGCTGTTTGTGGGTTCAAGTCGCTGTGAATTTTTTTTTTTTTTTTTATTATAATATATTAAATAAGACAATGTGACACAAAATAGTCCCTATTGATGTCACCTCTATGGGGGCGCTGTGGATATCACTGTTATTGGGGCTTGTGGATCTCACTGTTAGGGCTCATTCACACGACCGTATTTTTCTTTCCGTGTCTGTTCCGTTTTTTTGCGGACCGTATACGGAACCATTCATTTCAATGGGTCCGCAAAAAAAAAACGGAAGGTCTTCCATGTGCATTCCGTTTCCGTATGTCCGTATTTCCGTTCCGCAAGATTATGAGTCTTGTCCTATTATTGTCCGTATCACGGACAAGGATAGTACTGTTCTATGAGGAGCCAGCTGTTCCGTTCCGCAAAATACGGAATGCACACAGATGTCATCTGTATTTTTTGCGGATCCGTTTTTTGCATACGGTCGTGTGAACAAGCCCTTAGGGTGCATTCATACGAACATAAGTGTTTTGTGGTCCACAAATTGCGGATCCGCAAAACACGGATACCGGCCATGTGCATTCCGCAATTTGCGCACCGCACATGGCCAGCGCTATATAGAGAATGCCTATCCTTGTCCGTGCTTGCGGACAAGGATAAGACATGCTCTATATTTTTTGTCGGAGCCGTGGAACGGAACAACGGATGTGGACAGCACAAGGTGTGCTGTCCGCATCTTTTGCGGCCCCATTGAAATGAATAGGTCCGCACCCATTCCGCAAAATTGCAGAACGGATGTGGACCCAAAACTACGGTCGTGTGAATGTACCCTTATGTGAGATCTGTGGATATAACTGTTATGGGGGCACTGTGAATGTCACATTTATGGGGTTGCTGTGGATGACACTGTTATGGAGGATCTGTGGATGACACTGTTCTGGGGCATCTGTGGATGCCACTGTTATGGGGGTGCTGTGGATGTCACTGTTATGGGGGTGCTGTGGATGCCACTGTTATTGGGGCTTGTGGATGTTACTGTTATTGGGGTTTGTGGATGTCACTGTTATGGGAGCACTGTGGATGACACTGTTATGGAGGATCTGTAGATGACACTATTAGGCCTGTAGACGGTCAGTGATGGGATTTAGACACTGAGAAGTAGACTCATGTTTGTGTGTATTGCATGGATCAGAAACCTCCAGCACTCCAGCCTTTGTGAAACTACAACTCCCAGCATGCATACCTACTCTGCCATTCTCTGAACTCCCATAGAAATGAATAGAGCATGCTGGGAATTGTAGTTTCACAGCAGCTGGAGTGCCAAGGGTTGCTGATCCCTGGAGTAGTGACCTGGACACAGGAGTTATAGTGGGTGTGGCTGCTGCACACAGAGCAGTGTGGGGGGCGTGTCCAGCCTGTGACTCATCTCTGTGCAGTGCAGCCAGCCTTGTGTATCAATAAAGTTATGTATTCAACAAAACAGGAAGGGGAGAAAGTAAACAGATCTGCAAGGATAATGTGATGTCTTCCAGGGGAGAAGGAAAGCTCAGATATGAAAAACAGGTACTGGGGGCATATGTATGGATGGTGAGGGGTGTTAGGAGCACAGAAAAAGAATTTTGATTTTGGGACTGGACAACCTCTTTAAGGGGTTCTCCGGGAATTAAGAAAATAAAAATACTTAAATATTACTTTCTTATAAATCTATTCTCAAATACCTTTCATTAGTTATAATGGCTCATTTTGTCTAGGGAGCCATCATCAGGGGAAACAAAATGGCCGCTGTCCTTTTAGTACACACAAAACCTGTCCTAATCACACAGGAGGACAAGTTACTTCACTACAATGAGCCATAGTGCTGCCTCATCCTCTCTGCTCTGCTCGTCAGGGATTATGATCCTGAATACAGATGATAAGATCTTCAGCTGAATCTCTGTAGGAATGGAGCTCATGAGGAGAAATGAAGTACAGAGAGGATGGACAGGACAGACTGTGGTAATGGAGACTGCATACAAGTGCTGCTGCTCATTACCCCCACCCTCCTCTCTGTACTTCATGTCTTCTCATGAACTCCAATCCTACAGAGATTCAGCAGAACATCATAATAATCAGGAGCACAGAGGATGATGAGGCAGCTCTTTACCTCAGTGATGTGAAGTAACTTGTCCAGCTGTGTAATTAGGACAGGTTCTGTGTGCACTAATAGGAAGGTGGCCATTTTATTTCTCCTGATGATTGTTCCCCAGACAAAATGAGCCATTATAACTAATGAAAGTTATTTGGGAATATATTTACAATAAAGTAATATTTAGGTATTTTAATTTTCTTAATTCCCGTAGAACCCCTTTAAGGTGTTAAAGCTGTGAGTGTAGTGAAGCGAGGTGTACTTTCCTTCACCCACACAATGCACATGTGTCCAATGCCGGTGGAGATGATTCCCTAACTCATATCTGATAATTTATAAGTTCTTTTACGATACAAAGTTGAAACAGCCGGTTTGATATGGACAGGTATGGAATGCTAAACTCCAGCTGCATCATGACAAGCTGATTGTTTTGTGGCCCTAAACCTGGCAACAATGTTATCTTTGACAGGAAAGTAACTTTTTACTGCATCCCTTATTGAGTCCTTCACTTGTTGGTTTCTTAGTGTATAAACAAAAGGATTTAATAGAGGAGACAGTTCTGTACTGACCAGATTTATTATCTTATCAGTTAGTATTGAATAGCCCTTAGATGGCCGGATCTGTATGAATATGGCACTGCCAAACACTATGGACACCATGGTGAGGTGGGAAACACAGGTAGAGAATGTCTTCTGTCTTCCTTTTTCTGATGGTATCTTCACAATGGTGTAGACAATAAAAATATAAGATATTACTATTATTATTAAGGGTATGACCAAGGTGAAGAAACACAAGATTATTGCTGATAGTGTGAAGAAGGTGATATCCACACCCACACAGACCAGTTTCAATATGGCCGTGCTATCACAAAAGAAATGGTCTATCACATAGCCACATAAGGGTAGCTTAACAAAAACAATAGCCATAGATGAGTTAAATACAAACGGGATAATTAAACAAATGCTTATTAAGATTACACAGAGTTTATGAGTCATAATGGAGGGATATCTGAGAGGTGAGCAGATGGCCAGATAGCGGTCAATAGACATAATAGATAACAGTAAAAAAACTGAAGAGTAAATTAAAAAATAAAGATAACATTGGGTATAGCATCCGCTCAAAGAAATCAACTTTCTTCCACCAAGATCAAATAATAGTTGTGGATTTATAGCAGAAGTACCAAAGGTTTCCAAAACGGACATGCTAACCAGGAACAGGTACATGGGTGAATGGAGATGGTAGTTGGTAGATATGATGATGATCATTAAGAAGTTTCCAGCCAATGTAGCAAGATAGACCAGCAACAAAATCCCCAACATGGTGTTACTTAGTGCTGGACCGCCAGAAAACCCTTTCAATATGAAATATGAGATCACGGTTTCATTTACAATTTCCATTGAATTCTGGCTATTATGAGGTTGAAACCAGCAATGATTAAATGACAAACAATTCCCCAGGAATCTGCCTGGTTATATGAATAGTAACATACTAAATAAAAGCACACCATGAGATGACTTAATATACAGGGAAGAATATTCAAAAAGACCCTTTACAAGAAGGCATTTTTCTTCTTTGGATATGACTCAAATGAGAGGCATAGCAATACTAAGCGACTTTCACCCAAATCTGCCATTTTGAACAGAATTGTCAAAATTCTGTCATGGTAAATAATAATTACCAGATATTACATATAGAGTTAAAATATGCTTTAAAAATACATTTATATTTAATCTTCTGAAACAGTTTGCAGACTCAGTAAAGTTGATGAATCTGTGAAAATGAATTGTAGGTAAAATATAATAATCAATGGCAATTCTCTATTAACACATCATTAACACATCTGTAAATAATATCTGTATAAGGTTACTTTCACACAAACGTTGTGATTTGCAGTCAGCAAATTGCGGATTCACAATAAAAAGGATGACGTCCATAGGGCATCCGTTTTTTTGCGGATCCACTGTAACAATGCCTATCCTTGTGCACAAAACGGACAAGTATAGGACATGTTCTATTCTTTTTGCGGGGCCGTGGCACGAAGCACCGTGTGCTGTCCGCATCTTTTGCGGCCCCATAGAAATGAATGGGTCCCGATCTGAGCCGCAAAATATATGGCTTGGATCCCGCATAAACAACGTTTGTGTGAAAGAAGCCTAAACAACACATTCTGATGTCAGAAACTGACCAATACACCATGTTCCAAATTATTATGCAAATTGGATTTAAGTGTCATAAAGATTGCATTTTTTGTTTTTCAATGAAACTCATTGATGGTATGGTGTCTCAGGGCTCTTTGGATCACTGAAATCAATCTGAGATACCTGTGATAATTAGTTTGCTGGTTAGTTTGCCCAATTAAAGGAAAACTGGATGTTCCACAATATTAAGCAGGCCACTGTTTTCAAGTAAAATGAGAAAGAAAAAGGATCTCTCTGCTGCCGAAAAGCATTAAATAGTGCAATGCCTTGGACAAGGGATGAAAACATTAAATATTTCACAAAAACTTAAGTGTGATCATCATGCTATGAAGAGATTTGTGGCTGATTCAGAGCACAGGCGTGTTCGTGCTGATAAAGGCAGAATGAGGAAGGTTTCTGCCAGACAAGTTCATCGGATTAAGAGAGAAGCTGCTAAAAAGCCATTACAAACCAGCAAACAGATATTTGAAGCTGCTGGTGCCTCTGGAGTCCCTCGAACCTTAAGGTGTAGGATCCTTCAAAGGCTTGCTGTGGTGCATAAACCTACTATTTGGCCACCCCTAACCAGTGCTCACAAGCAGAAACGGTTGCAGTGGGCCCAGACATACATGAAGACTAATTTTCAAACAGTCTTGTATACTGATGAGTGTCTTGCAACCCTGGATGGTCCAGATGGATGGAGTAGTGGATGGTTGGTGGATGGCCACCATGTCCCAACAAGGCTGCAACATCAGCACGGAGGTGGAAGAGTCATGTTTTGGGACAGAATCATGGGGAGAGAGCTAGTAGGCCCCTTTAGGGTTCCTGAAGGCGTGAAAATGACCTCTGCAAAGTACAGTCATGGCCAAAAGGTTTGAGAATGATACAAATATTAATTTTTACAAAGTCTACTGCTTCAGTTTTTATAATGGCAATTTGCATATACTCCAGAATGTTATAAAGAGTGATCAGCTTAACAGCAATTACTTGCAAAGTCAATATTTGCCTAGAAAATGAACTTTATCCCCCAAAACACATTTCAACATCATTGCAGCCCTGCCTTAAAAGGACCAGCTAACATTGTTTCAGTGATTGCTCCATTAACACAGGTGTGGGTGTTGATGAGGACAGGGCTGGAGATCAATCTGTCATGATTAAGTAAGAATGACACCACTGGACACTTTAAAAGGAGGCTGGTGCTTGGCATCATTGTTTCTCTTCTGTTAACCATGGTTATCTCTAAAGAAACAGGTGCAGTCAACATTGCACTGCACAAAAATGGCCTAACAGGGAAGAGTATCGCAGCTAGAAAGATTGCACCTCAGTCAACAATCTATCGCATCATCAAGAACTTCAAGGAGAGAGGTTCCATTGTTTCCAAAAAGGCTCCAGGGCGCCCAAGAAAGACCAGCAAGCGCCAGGACCGTCTCTTAAAAGTGTTTCAGCTGCGGGATCGGGCTACCAGCAGTGCAGAGCTTGCTCAGGAATGGCAGCAGGCAGGTGTGAGTGCATCTGCACGCACTGTGAGGCGGAGACTCTTGGAGCAAGGCCTGGTCTCAAGGAGGGCAGCAAAGAAGCCACTTCTCTCCAGAAAAAACATCAGGGACAGACTGATATTCTGCAAAAGGTACAGGGAGTGGACTGCTGAGGACTGGGGTAAAGTCATTTTCTCTGATGAATCCCCTTTTCGATTGTTTGGGATATCTGGAAAACAGCTTATTCGGAGAAGACAAGGTGAGCGTACCACCAGTCTTGTCTCATGCCAACTGTAAAGCATTCTGAAACCATTCATGTGTGGGGTTGCTTCTCAGCCAAGGGAATCCACTCTCTCACAGTCTTGCCTAAAAACACAGCCATGAATAAAGAATGGTACCAGAATGTCCTCCGAGAGCAACTTCTCCCAACCGTCCAAGAGCAGTTTGGCGATCAACAATGCCTTTTCCAGCATGATGGAGCACCTTGCCATAAAGCAAAGGTGATAACTAAATGGCTCAGGGAACAAAACATAGAGATTTTGGGTCCATGGCCTGGAAACTCCCCAGATCTTAATCCCATTGAGAACTTGTGGTCAATCAGCAAGAGACGGGTGGACAAACAAAAACCTACAAATTCTGACAAAATGCAAGCATTAATTGTGCAAGAATGGACTGCTATCAGTCAGGATTTGGTCCAGAAGTTGATTGAGAGCATGCCAGGGAGAATTGCAGAGGTCCTGAAGAAGAAGGGTCAACACTGCAAATATTGACTTGCTGCATTAACTCATTCTAACTGTCAATATAAGCTTTTGTTACTCATAATACGATTGCAATTATATTTCTGTATGTGATAAAAACATCTGACAAACACACATAAAAACCAGAGGGCAGCAGATCATGTGAAAATATAATATTTGTGTCATTCTCAAAACTTTTGGCCATGCCTGTATATAGAGTTTCTGACAGACAACTTTCTTCCATGTTACAAAAAGCAGAAACGTGCCTTCAGGAGCAAAATCATCTTCATGCATGACAATACACCATCTCATGCTGCAAAGAATACCTCTGTGTCATTGGCTGCTATGGGAATAAAAGGAGATAAACTCATGGTGTGGCCACCATCTTCCCCTGACCTCAACCCTATAGAGAACCTTTGGAGTATCATCAAGCAAAAGATCTATGAGGGTGGCAGTTCACATCAAAACAGCAGCTCTGGGAGGCTATTCTGACATCATGCAAAGAAATTCAAGCAGAAACTCTCCAAAAACTCACAAGTTCAATGGATGTAAGAATTGTGAAGGTGATATCAAAGAAGGGTTCCTATGTTAAAATGTAACTTGGTCTGTTAGGATGTTTTGGATTTAAATAGTTTTTTATTTCAGTGAATGTGACCTCCTAATGCTGCAAATTCCACAAATAAGCATTTTTAGTTCTTAAAAACATATCAAATGTTTAGAAACTCTACTGTGCATAATAATTTGGAATTTGCATTTTGAGTTTTTTTTAATTTTTGAAGAATATACTGTTATCATTGGGAGGTTTGTTCAATAAAATTCGATGTATACTCTAACGGGTGATGACTTTTATTATACTGACTGTCATTTGCACCGACCATTTAGGAAAATCAGAGATAAATATCATTTGCATAATAATTTGGAACATGGTGTATACAGGCATGAGCTGTGCTAAATTGTCACTGACTGATCTGCTTTGGTAGAAAGTTTCTTCTCCTCTGCCAATCAATAACTGACATGATGCTTTTCAGCAACTGCAATGTGTATTACCCACTTCTGTATTCTTACTCTACAAAACAACACAATACACACCCCAGATACAGCAATACAACAGAGTACACACCCCAGATGCTGTGATACAACACAATACACCACAAACACTGCAAAACAACACAACACAAATCTCAGATACTGAAAAACAACACAATACACATCTCAGAGGCTGCAAAACACAAAACACAAAGCATATACCTTATGTTTTAGACTAATTCATCATCAATCATTATCTAATATAATGTAAATTTCACATATTTACCGTTCAGTAGTCATAAAAGAAGTTTTCTTCCACTGTTACCCACTGTGTTTTCTCATAAATTACCATGGCATCGACCTGTAATTCAGGCCACCCTCAAAAGAAGGTTTTAAAAACCCCGCCCCAGGTCTCGATAAACCATGCCACCGACCCGGTCAGGTCACGCCCCCTCCCTCTCCGCAGCTGACGGGTATTGGAATAATAAGGGAAAAATCAACTTCTGTCAGCTGCAGGGGTGGGAGGGAGGGTGACTTTCTCCCTGCAGCTCATGCTCAGACTGCACAGTGCTGCTGTCTGAGATTGAGCTGTTCAAAAGGACATCCCTGTGTCCGTCCAGGCCCTGCGCAGGACGGAGGACAGCGAGTCTGAAAGCCAGACTGTCCAGCCTAAAACCGGACCTCTGGCCACCCTAGGGGCAGGCTGCTGTGGAGGTCACAGTTAAAGGGGAGGGCGCTGTGGATGTTACTGTTAAGAGGGCAGTGCCCTCCACTGTGCCCCCATTTTCCCCATGGGTCCCATAACAACTGTGTGGTCTGCCTATTGGAGGTACGCCACTGAAGGTGGGGTCTAATATGCACATAGGTACCAGACAAACACTTTCTAGATCAATATTGTAATCGTAATAATGTTAATATATCTCAGATCAAAATGAGGGACATTTAAGGAGCAAAGAGGGACAGAGGGACTTTGGTCAAAAATAGGTACTGTCCCTCCAAAAGAGGGACAATTGAGACATCTGATATCAGATGCTGTAAAACAACACAATACACACCTAGATGCTGAAAAACAATACAATATGCACCTTAGATTCTGAAAACAACACAATGCATGCCTCAGATGCTCAAAGCAATACAATACACACCTCAAACGATGCAAAACACCACAAAACACACTTCAGATGCTGCAAAACAACACAATATACTCATCTGATGTTGCAGAACAATACAATACACACATCACATGCCCCTAAACAACACAATACACAATTCTGATGCTGCAAAACAACTTATTATACACCTCTGATGCTATAAAACACAATACGCTATAAAGCTATAAAAACTATAGACTGTTTGAAGGTTTTCTAAGAGATGCTATCTTGGAGTACCTCAATGAAAATAAGCAACTAACGGCCGTCTGGATGAGCCCGGATGCATACTATAAGAAGATATATCAATCTTCTAAAGATAAAGATAGGTTTGCAAAGAGGCATTTACTTGTAAAATACCATACAAGGTACCTTTGTATTTCAGATGTGATTGTAACACTAAATACTATGAAATATATTCTCCAGGATTCAGATTTCAGCAGCACGCACACAAGCTTCTGTGTTGTAGAACAAAATGAAATCATTCTACACTATGGATTTATATACATTAATAAAGATCTGCTAATAGCCTGTGTCTGTCATGGGGAAGAATCCACAGAGACACAAGACCCAATAGATTTGTTACTGTTATACCTGGCTTTATTTGCTATCGCAATCTGTCATAGGTGTATTGTGATTATATTCTTGATAGAGTTTCTAAATTTATATTTGTATAAAGTGAAACTTCATCCACTATATATATATATATATATATATATATATATATATAGCTGAAGGACCCGGCTTCGCCCGGGTATATTTAATTTATTTAATTTACTGTTTGTGTGTGTGTGTCGTTAAAAGATATCGAGAGTGACCTCTACAGTGCCCGCCCCTTTAACAGTGACCTCTACAGCAGCCCGCCCCTTTAACAGTGACCTCTACAGTGGCCCGTCTCTTTAACAGTGACCTCTACAGCAGCCCGCCCCTTTAACAGTGACCTCTACAGCTGCCCACCCTTTTAACAGTGACCTCTACAGCTGCCCACCCTTTTAACAGTGACCTCTACAGCTGCCCGCCCCTTTAACAGTGACCTCTACAGCTGCCCACCCCTTTAACAGTGACCTCTACAGCTGCCCGCCCCTTTAACTGTGACCTCTACAGCAGCCCGCCCCTTTAACTGTGACCTCTACAGCAGCCCACCCCTTTAACTATGACCTCCACAGCAGCTAGAGTGGCCACTGTCTTTACCCCAGAAAGCCAGACCTCACCGGCCATTCCCACAAACGTGAAACAGCGCCCCCAGTTCCCATGAAGACACACCACTAAACATGAGGTCATGCCCCCTGGCTCTGTGAAGACACGGAGGAGAAGCTGTATGAGTGTGAGCTACTGAAAGGGTGGACATCCCTGTATCTGTCCAGGCACTGCGTCGGACGGAGAACAGGTAGCCAGAAAACTGGACTGTCCAGCCTAAAGCCGGACATCTGGCCACCCTAACATCAGCCTGCCCCTAGGGAGGCCAGAGGTCTTGTTTTAGGCTGGACAGTCTGGCTTTCAGACTCCCTGTCCTCTGTCATGCGCAGGGCCTGGATGGACACAGGGATGTCCTTTTGAACAGCTCACTCTCAGCAGCAGCACTGTGCAGTCTGAGCAATGAGCTGCAGGGAGAAAGTCACCCTCCCCCACCCCTGCAGCTGAAAGAAGGTGATTTTTACCTATATTTTTAATCCCGGTCAAATGCGGCATGGAAGGGGAGTGGCCTGACTAAGGGGCGTGACTTAGTGGGATCTGGGGGTAGGGCTTTTAAGTCCTTCTTTTGACGGTGGCCTGAATTACAGGTCAATGCCATAGTAATTTAGGAGGAAGGTGGGTAGCAGTGGAAGAATACATCTTTTATTACTACTGAACAGTAAATATGTGAAATTTACATTATATGAGGTAATGATTGATGATGAATTAGTCATCCACAGTGCTCTGCCTCTTTAATGCAGACCTACAGCAGTGAACTGGCTAGGTTGTCATAGAAACCTGTTATGTGGAGACTGCCTGTGAGCTTCTATTGGCTGATAAGGGTCATGTGACCAGGCTACTATTGGCTAATGCATTTTTTGGGAATATCTCAGGAACGGTACGTCCCGGAGAGCTAAAAACTGTTCTAAAACCTTCCCGGACACCTGATGTACATGTGTGCTAAATTTTGTAATTGTAGCTGCAGTGGTGCGGATTCCCGGAAGAAAAAAAATTGGAAGTTTCTCCCAAGATTCAAACCTGGGGTCTCTACATGCAAAACCAAACACCTGGTAACATGGAAATGTGACATAGTAATATATAAAGCAGTAATGATCAAATTGTATAGGTGGTAATCAAATAATAAGAACAATATAGATAAAATTATTTTATTAGATAAATTACTGGAAAGGTAAAATGAATATATAAAATGGGAAAAAGTACAGCAATCCCAAATTATCTGGGTATAGAGTGGGTGTAAAATTAAACACTCCCTATACACATAAACTAATGGCCCAAGCGCTGGACTAAAAAAAATTAAAAAATATGTAAATAGGAATAGAAAAATGAAAAAAATAGAAAAAATAGTTATTGAAATTAGCAGTTAAAAAATTAAAAGTTAGTGGAGACGTATTGTCCATCTTGTTATCGTCCTCCTTTTAGTTGATATTAGGGTATATAACAATATTGTCATCAACAGTTGGCATCAGAAATTCTACTGGGTAGATATGTATTTATAAGTTCTTATAGTTGAATTGATTATTGTGTTCTTATAGTTGAATCAGTATATTATGACAAACATACATGGAGTAGTTACTTTACCACTTCCAGGGATCGTTCTCAGTTCGATGTGGCCAATCTTTGTATCGAAGCACTGGACCCTATTGTGCTCCGTGCAGGGAAATTCCACCGTAGCCTCTTTCTTGCCCGACTCACTTCTCCAAGCGCGCTCTGTTCGGCATACCAGGTGGCGTCCCACGTGGTCGCGATGTGTCTCTCACGGCCGCTGTATTTTCTGCTTCCCACCGAAACCTAGGCTGGGGAAGTGAGGTATCTCTATGGTCAGGGCGATATTATTATGCAATGCAGTTGCTGTAGATAAGTTATTGGATATGGGCAAGATAGCACCAACGTAATGCCAGATTTTTTCACTACCAAACGCGTTTCAGAGCTTAATACATGTTCCTTCTTCAGTGGTTGACAATCTTTATGTCATTGATCTGGCTTACTTAAATTCCCTTTTTTAGGGGAGTGGAGTTGGTTCTGGCTTGTGACATCTCTAAAAACTGGACCGGATTATTGTATAAGAATAGGCCATGAATCGATATCAAGTCTCCAAAGATTGTAAAGATAAACTGACATCAATATTTAGTTGTGTATATTTGCTATCTCATAATTACATAACATAACAAATGCGATGCTCGAGTCTCCTTCCCGTACGTTTGTTGGCTGCTACGCAGCCAATAAACGTACAGGGAAGGCCTGGCATACACTGTAATACCGTAGCCATGTTTTCTACTGGCATTACAGTGATTGGCTGGCCACAACGCGGCGTCGGGTGCTATATAGCACCTAGTGACATTGGGTCGGCACAGTATAAGTCAGGGAGAGCTGCAGGAGAAGGCATAGATAGTGTTAGACGTGTTTTTAGGCAGTGTTTAGAGGATTTAGAGTCCCAAAAGTCCTTTTAAGGACTACTGTTTTCCCTGGCTGCAATATATATTATTAGTGCAACCTGCGCTAAATTGACCATAATTGTTTGGCCGCTGGTGCCAGTGACACAACCTGCGCTACAACTCTCGTCTTCCATTTGCGCATCCTAAATATCTGTTTCATTCAGCGTAATTGTTTGGCCACTCATGACCGTGACATTACCTGCGCTATATCTCCTGTATAACATTTGCGCATCCTAAATATCTGTGACATTGAGCGTAATGTATTTGAGCAGACACTTACAAAACCTGAGCTACTGTACGTGTGAAACTTGCAAGCATATATACCATTTAATATGCACAAGGCGAGCAGTAAGGGACGGGGAAGTGGCCGTGCTGCTGATGGTGCACGCAGAGGCTGTGGCCCTGGGCTCGGTGAAACTGTGCCTGCTGCCAGAGCACAAAAACACACTCATCCACGATACCTAGCTTCATGTCCCAGTTTGCAGGGCAGCACAAGACACCACTCTTGAAGCCACACCAGTGCGACCAGGTGGTCGGTTGGATTGCATCAGATAATGCTTCCAGTCTGTTAAGCACCACCCTGTCTTCCACAAAGTCGAGTCTCAGTAGCCATGAGTCTGGTCAACAGAATCCTCACCCTGATCCTCCTTCCTCCCACCATGGAGAGTCTTGGTAAACAAGTGATCCCACACACTGATATTCCGAGGAGGTCTTTTCATCGCCATTCCTTGATTTCGGCCTCTCGCCAAGCCCGCTTGAAGAGGGACATGAGGAGATCTTCTGCACTTATTCCCAAACTCTTGAGCATATGCAGTCAGAAGGAGATGATGGTGGGGAACTGCAATTAGTGTCTTAAGAGGTTAATGATGAGGATGAGACACAGTTGTCAATAAGTGAAGTTCTTGATAAGTCAACAAGTCATGAGGAGGACCAGAGTGAGGAAGTGGAAGAGGAGGTGGTGGACAATGAAATCACTGACCCAACCTGGGAAGGTGGCAAGCCGAGCGAGGACAGCAGTACAAAGGGGAAGGGATCTGCAGCACCGCAACAGACTGGAAGAGGCAGTGGGGTGGCAAAAGGGAGAAGGCGGGGCCACACAAAAAAGGCCCACAACTGTTCCCTGGAGCACCCCCTTGCGGCAATCTCCCTTGCCAAGGGGTAGGTGTTCCGCAGTCTGGTGCTTTTTTGAGGAAAGTGTGGACGATAAAAGAATTGTCATTTGCAACTTGTGCCATACCAAAATGAGCAGGGGTGTGAACACTAGCAATCTGACCACCACCAGCATGCTCTGCCACATGGCATCAAAGCACCCTTATAGGTGGGCCGAACGCCTGGGTCCACAATCAGTGTCTGCGGGTGACACTGCTGTTTCCTCTTCCCCTGTGTTACATGCTGGCCAATCCCCTGTCCAAGACACAGGCCAGGATGCCTCCTGCCCTGCACCTGGACCTTCACAAGAACCATCAGCTGGCACGTCCACTTCTGTGTCCCAGTGCAGCGTATAGATGTCCATACCCCAGGCCTTTGAACAAAAGCTCAAACACCCAGCCACCCACCCACAGTCCATAGCACTAAATGCTTTCCAAACTCCTGGAAATGTTGCCGTTTAGGCTTGTGCACACTGAGGCTTTCCGCAGCCTCATGGCGGCGGCCGTCCCTCGTTACTAAGTCGCCAGCCGCCACTATTTTTCCCGGTGTGCCGTCCCTGCCATCATGTGTCCAGTAACATCACCCGTGCACTGATCAAAGCAGTTACTGGGAAGGTCCACTTAATGACTGACACATGGACAAGTGCTTTTGGCCAGGGATGCAACATTTCCCTGATGGGGTGAACGTTGTGGAGGCTGGGAGCGAGTCGTACCCTGGGATGGCACAGGTGCTACCGACGCCAAGGATTGTGGGCCCTACTTCCATCAGGATTTCCGCCACCACCATCAGTGGCTGCAACCCCCCCTTCTCCTCCTCCACCTCCTCCACTTCCACCTCTGAATTCTTATCTTGCAGAACTAGTCAGCCATCAGTCAGTAGCTGGAAGCAGTGTAGCACTGCAGTGGGGAAGTGGCAACAGGCTGTGCTGAAACTGATTTGTTTAGGTGACAAACAGCACACAGCCTCAGAGCTGTGGCAGGGTATACTGTAAGTGACCAGACTGAGCTGTGGCTCTTGCCACTCAACCTACAACCAGGCATGGTTGTGACTGATAATGGCCGTAACTTGGTGGCGGCTTTGGAGCTTGGCAAGCTCACACACATACCATGCCTAGCCCACATGTTCAACTTAGTGGTTCAGCGGTTTCTCAAAACCTACCCAAATTTACCAGAGCTACTGGTGAAGGTGTGCTGTGTTTGTTCCCATTTCCGAAAGTCATCTATAGCTGCCGCCGGTCTGGCAACGCAGCAGCAGAACTTGAAATTGCCAGCTCACTGACTGTTGTGCGACGTGAGCACTAGCTGGAACTCCACATTCCACATGTTGGCCAGGCTTTGCGGGCCGCAGAGAGCAGTAATGGAATGGCCGCAAGATGGCCGTCGCCTTTCCAGTCAGCTTCTGCTCTTCACAAGCGACGAGTGGGCATGGATGTCTGACATCTGTGAGGTTTTACGCAACTTTGAGGAATCAACACAGATGGTGAGGGGCGATGCCGCTATTATCAGCGTAACCATCCCACTTCTCTGTCTACCGAAACGCTCGCTGCTCACAATTAAGGTGGACGCTTTGCATGCGGAAGAGGTGGAGATAGGGGAAGACAGTACACAGGGTGATAGCCAGACCACCCTCAGTTCGTCTTCTCAGCACAAATTGGATGATGAGGAGGAGGAGGAGCAGGAGACGGTTGCCTCCGCTAACAGAGGGTAGTACCCATAGCAGGTTTATTCCATCTCTTCAGCGTCGATGGGCCAAAGAGGAGGAAAAAAATTAGGAGATTGAGAGTCATCCTCCTGGTAAGGACAGCGAAGTCTTGTCTGTTGGGACTCTGGCACACAAGGCTGACTTTATGTTATGCTGTCTTTCCCGTGACTCTCGTGTTATACGTATTTTGGCCAACACCGATTTCTGGTTGTTCACCCTTCTCGACCCCCACTACAAAGAGAACTTCTCATCTCTCATTCCTGTCGTGGAGAGGACTAGTAAAATGGTGCAATACCAGAAGGTCCTTGTGGAAAAATTGCTCCAAACATTTCCATCTGACAACGCTGGCGGCAGAGGACGTAGTTCCTTGGGCAACCGAGGAGGGGAGAAGAGGGGAACACACAGCAGTTCCAACAGAGGCAGGGCAACACTCTCCAAGACCTCGGACAGTTTCATGACACCTGGCAAGACACCTCACCCTGATGAGCGGCCTAGAGTCACAAGGAGGGAAAAGTTTTGGAAGATGGTGAAGGAGTACGTAGCTGACCGTGTCAGTGTCCTTAGCGATCCCTCTGTGCCTCACAACTATTGGGTGTCCAAGCTGAACACGTGGCACAAACTAGCGCTCTACGCCTCGGAGGTGCTGGCCTGCCCTGCCGCCAGCGTTTTGTCAGAGCGAGAGTATTTAGTGCTGCTGGGGTCATAATAACTGAGCACTAGAGATGAGCGAACATGCTCGTAATGAGCACTGTAGCACTCGGCTCCCCTGCCCTCGCATGGGCGCAGGCATCCGGATCCGTCCTCCTCACCCAACGGATCCGGATGCCTGCGCCCATGCGAGCAAAGGGGAGCCGAGCGCTACAGTGCTCATTACGAGCACGTTCGCTCATCTCTACTGAGCACATCCGCCTGTCAACTGAAAATGCTGACAGGTTGACTCTTATCAAAATGAACAAGGCCTGGATTGCCCCTGACTTCTCTACTCCGCCAGAGGAAAGCAGCTGAACATAAAGGCACTTTAAATGTGGCTTTTATGGTGTAATGAATACACTGTATTCCCATGCACCCCTTCCACCCCAAAAAACGGTATATGGTTCAATCTTCCTTTTCTCATCCTCCTCCTCCTCCATCATATCAACATGCTTATTAGGCTGCCCTCGCTCCTAATGTTTTAGAGGGTCAGCTCAGCAGCAGACCCTCACCCCTAATGTTTTAGAGGGTCACCAGCAGGCCCTCGCCCCTAATGTTTTAGATGGTCAACTCAGCAGCAGGCCCTCACTCCTAATGTTTTAGAGGGTCAGCTCAGCAGCAGGCCCTTACCCCTAATGTTTTAGATGGTCAGCTCAGCAGCAGACCCTTGCCCCTAATGTTTTATATGGTCAGATCAGCACCAGGCACTCGCCCCTGAGGGTCACCAGCAGCCCATCAATCAGAATTTTTCAAGGGGGTGTATGATGCCCTCCTTTTTGTGTAATAAAGGGTGTATTGGAGTGCCTGTTCCTTGTAATTTTTAGCAGCCCTTTCACTTAGGGCATAGGCTTTATGAGTGTAGGAGTCCCACTACCTGAACAATTGTACCACAATGTGAATGAGGCCCTCCTTTATGTGATATACAGGTTGTATCGGAGTGCCTCTTCCTTGTAATTTCTGGCAGCCCTTGCACTTTATATACAAGTAAATATACTGGAAAGAATGTTTCCAAACAATTTTTCCTCTAAAATCGATTTTATCTTCAGTTTTGTGCCTAATACTCGGACAACATCATTCCCAGCAGCAACCTGGGAGTCCAAGATGCATTCAGGCATCCTCCCCATGCGGTTCCCAAACCATTTCAGTGGTGTTTTTATCAATTTCTGACCTTTTTCTGTGAAGACACCCTCCCCTCTTCAGAGCAGGGGGTGCCTGGTTTAATGCTCTGGTTCTCCAATTGACTTCCATTGTGTTCTGGTCCTCTGTAGAGCACCCAAGCATCCCAAAGTGCTCTACTCAACCACCAGAGCACCCGAGCACTTTGGTGCTCGATCAACACTAATAGAGACGCAACCCAACTTATCTTTGTTGCCTTCGAAAAGATTTGGAAACAATGGAGAGGTGGAAACCATGTAGCAAACATGTCCAGAGTAGAATCAAGGAAAATTTTTGAATTTGATACCATGCTCCCCACAGGTCTCAACGCTGAAATGGAACTGCTTGGTTTCCTGTAGACATGGGGTGGGTGCCCTTCAGGGACGGGACATCAAAGTCCGGCTGTGTTACCAGCACCTCGTTCTCCCCTCCTCGGGAGGCCCCCACCCCCAATTCTTCACGTACACTTTTCGCCCATCTCTCCACCACTCAGGTGTTTCTGAAAGAAAAAAGAGAAAAGAAAGAAAATAAAAACAAAAAAGGGTATACGATAAATACTTATTAAAAACCATAAATAACATATGAAAACCTTCAGAATAATGAAAAAACTAAGGAATATCATTGTAAATAAAATAATAAATATAAACCATATACTAAATAAAGGAAACAACTATAAAATAGGCGGATATAATAAAATATAGATGAGATAGATCAAAGAATAAGCCATGTGTTGGTGAAAATATGTCGCAATTCAGTGATCAAGTGTATATGTCATGTTGTAGCCATCATTTCATATCAAACCCCATTAGCAGTATACTAGATAGGATTCCCTCTCAAATGATACATAGATTACGTAATAGAAATGCCTTTTCTTGTCCGTGTATTCGCGGCCTCATTTTACGGACATGTGAATGGGGCCTTATACAATAATCCGGTCCAGTTTTTAGAGATGTCACAAGCCAGAACCAACACTACTCCCCTAAAAAAGGGTATTTGATTAAGCCAGATCAATGACATAAAGATTGTCAACCACTGAAGAAGGAGCACGTATTAAGCTCTGAAACGCATTTGGTAGTGAAAAAATTGGCATTAAGTTGGCGCTATCTTGCCCATATCCAATAACTTATCTACAGCAACTCCATTGCATAATAATATCGCCCTGACCATAGAGATACCTCACTTCCCCAGCCTAGGTTCCGGTGGGAAGCAGAGAATACAGCGGGCCGCAAGAGACACACCGTGACCAGTTGGGACGCCACCTGGTACGTCGAACAGAGCACGCTTGGAGAAGTGAGTCGGGCAAGAAAGAGACTACAGTGGGATTCCCCTGCACGGAGCGCAATAGGGTCCAGTGCTTCGATACAAAGATTGGCCACATCGAACTGAGAACGATCCCTGGAAGTGGTAAAGTAACTACTCCATGTATGTTTGTCATAATATACTGATTCAACTATAAGAATTTATAAATACATATCTACCCAGAAGAATTTCTGACGCCAACTGTTTGATGACAATATTGTTATACAGTCATGGCCAAAAGTTTTGAGAATGATACAAATATTAATTTTTACAAAGTCTACTGCTTCAGTTTTTATAATGGCAATTTGCATATACTCTAGAATGTTATAAAGAGTGATCAGCTTAACAGCAATTACTTGCAAAGTCAATATTTGCCTAGAAAATGAACTATATCCCCCAAAACACATTTCAACATCATTGCAGCCCTGCCTTAAAAGGACCAGCTAACATCGTTTCAGTGATTGCTCGGTGTGGGTGTTGATGAGGACAGGGCTGGAGATCAATCTGTCATGATTAAGTAAGAATGACACCACTGGACACTTTAAAAGGAGGCTGGTGCTTGGCATCATTGTTTCTCTTCTGTTAACCATGGTTATTTCTAAAGAAACATGTGCAGTCATCATTGCACTGCACAAAAATGGCCTAACAGGGAAGAGTATCGCAGCTAGAAAGATTGCACCTTAGTCAACAATCTATCGCATCATCAAGAACTTCAAGGAGAGAGGTTCCATTGTTGCCAAAAAGGCTCCAGGGCGCCCAAGAAAGACCAGCAAGCGCCAGGACCGTCTATTAAAAGTGTTTCAGCTGCGGGATCGGGCTACCAGCAGTGCAGAGCTTGCTCAGGAATGGCAGCAGGTAGGTGTGAGTGCATCTGCACGCACTGTGAGGCGGAGACTCTTGGAGCAAGGCCTGGTCTCAAGGAGGGCAGCAAAGAAGCCACTTCTCTCCAGAAAAAACATCAGGGACAGACTGATATTCTGCAAAAGGTACATGGAGTGGACTGCTGAGGACCGGGGTAAAGTAATTTTCTCTGATGAATCCCCTTTTCGATTGTTTGGGACATCTGGAAAACAGCTTATTCGGAGAAGACGAGGTGAGCGCTACCACCAGTCTTGTCTCATGCCAACTGTAAAGCATCCTGAAACCATTCATGTGTGGGGTTGCTTCTCAGCCAAGGGAATCGGCTCTCTCACAGTCTTGCCTAAAAACAGAGCCATGAATAAAGAATGGTACCAGAATGTCCTCCGAGAGCAACTTCTCCCAACCGTCCAAGAGCAGTTTGGCGATCAACAATGCCTTTTCCAGCATGATGGAGCACCTTGCCATAAAGCAAAGGTGATAACTAAATGGCTCAGGGAACAAAACTTTGGTATTGTAGTATATTATGTCAGTTACAGTAAAACTGACAAAATGCCTAAAAGGTCCTGCCAGGGCCTAATAGGTTTTGGTACATAGCAGGCCTGGGGTCCAGTATTAGACCCCTGGCTGTCATGGCAACCCCTCAAAATCCCGTAATTTTGCGGACAGTGGAAGTCCTTTCTATAACCTCTTGTATAATTTGGTCAGCACTTGTGTGAAACAGATCCGGGTGGGCGCAGCCATGCGCTGTTTTTCCATCCTGCCCCATTCACTATAATATTGATGTACTATTATGTCACAGGGTGGGAAAGGGTTTAGTATCCTATAATCATATACTGTATATATATATATATATATATATATATATATACATGCAGGGTCGGACTGGAGTACCTAGGGCCCACCAGAGGAAATAATTCTTGGGGCCCACCATAAAGAAATATCTGTGTTTGTTATCCCTGTACAGTGACATCACTGTGTTTATTATCCCTGTACAGTGACATCACTGTGTTTATTATCTCTGTACTGTGACATCACTGTGTTTGGCGAAGGAAAAAAGGGGGGGACCCCACGCCATTTTTTTACAAAAATAATTAAATAATTAAAAAAAAATGGCGTTGGGTCCCCCCCTTTTTTCCTTCGCCAGCCGGATACAACCAGCAGCGGCAGCCTGGCACTACCAGGGTGGGAAGGGACACGGTTATTGGCCCTTCCCAGCCTAATGGTACCAGCCTGCAGCCGCCCCAGAGCCAGACCCTCAATTTAGAAGGTCCGGTCCTGCGGGTACCCGGCTCTTCCCGGCACCCCTGGTGGTGGTGGGTGCCGAGGTAATAGATGTTGGGGTTAGTGCTGGCCTGCCATACCGGCAAGCACTAAGCCCAGTATTAGTAATCAGGGCCGTCTGTAGATAGCCCTAATTACTAAAACTGTAGTATTGTAAAAAAAATACACACACACAAGTATAAAACATTTTATTGAAATAAACACTCCCCCAGACCCCTGTTTGACCATTTTATAAAAAAAAAAAAAAGCTGGTCCGACGTACTCCACCGAATCCGACGTAGTCCTCTGCATTCACGACCCTGAAAAATAGAAAACAAACACAGACCACTTACCTCTTCCTACACTGGGATAATACACACAGCGATGTCACTGTACAGGGATAATAAACACAGTGATGTCACAGTACAGAGATAATAAACACAGTGATGTCACTGTACAGAGATAATAAACACAGTGATGTCACCGTACAGGGATAATAAACACAGTGATGTCACAGTACAGGGATCGGCGTCTCGTGCCCCCATCAGACCTCAGGTCAGCGTCTTGTGCCCCCATCAGACCTCAGGTCAGCGTCTTGTGACCCCATCAGACCTCAGATCAGGGTCTCCCGCCCACCCCCCTTAGACCTCAGATCAGCCCACCCAGCCACTTAAAAAAAGCATACTTACCTGCCCTGCCGCGCTGCCGCTGCCATCAGGTTCCGCGCTCCACTGTCTTCCCTGCCGGCGCGCACTATGACCTGACGCTGCGTCAGGTCATAGTGCGCGCCGGAAGGGAAGACAGTGGAGCGTGGGAGCCGAGTACAGCGACATCGCGGCAGGACAGGTAAGTATGCTTTTTTTAAGTGGCTGGGTAGCTTGGGGCCTACCGGAGGATCCTCCGGTCCTCTGGTGGGCCAGTCCGACACTGTATATATACACACACACCATATATTGAACACTTTGGCTTACTTTTTGCATTAATATCAAGGAATCAAGTGGTGCTCCTGGTAGTAGGTAAATTTCTATCATTACATAGATGAAGCCAGCATTAAAGTCATACCTGGTGTGTTATTACACTAGCTGGGGGTACTAGGGGCCAGAACAGCCTGCTGGATCTGCTTACTGCAAATGTGAAACAGGCCTTATGGTGTGAAAACCCTCTGATGTTGGTGTTTGCTATGTCTGTAAATACAATATTTTGATGTCTACAAGAAATACACACAAATCTATCATGTAAATCTACATAAACAATAACCTGAAAATCCGTTTTCAGAATGATTTTCCAACCTAGCTTTGAGTCAACAGGTTATATTCTTTTTTGAAATATGCATCTTTTACAAAACAACAATTTCTGCCTGATGAGTATTAATCAAATGAATAATTGCCAGTCTCTTAAAATGATACTTAAAGCTGTGTAGTGAAGCGAGGTGTACTTGCCTTCACCCACACAATGCACATGTGTCCAATGCCGGTGGAGATGATTCCCTAACTCATATCTGATAATTTATAAGTTCTTTTACGATACAAAGTTGAAACAGCCGGTTTGATATGGACAGGTATGGAATGCTAAACTCCAGCTCCATCATGACAAGCTGATTGTTTTATGGCCCTAAACCTAGCAACAATTTTATCTTTGACAGGAAAGTAACTTTTTACTGCATCCCTTATTGAGTCCTTCACTTGTTGGTTTCTGAGGGTGTAAATGAAAGGATTTAATAGAGGAGCCATGTCTGTACTGACCAGATTTATTATCTTATCAGTTAGTATTGAATAGCCCTTAGATGGCCGGATCTGTATGAATATGGCACTGCCAAACACTATGGACACCATGGTGAGGTGGGAAACACAGGTAGAGAATGTCTTCTGTCTTCCTTTTTCTGATGGTATCTTCACAATGGTGTAGACAATAAAAATATAAGAAATTATTATTATTATTAAGGGTATGACCAAGGTGAAGAAACATGAGATTATTGCTGACAGTGTGAAGAAGGTGATATCCACACCCACACAGACCAGTTTCAATATGGCCGTGCTATCACAAAAGAAATGGTCTATCACATAGCCACATAAGGGTAGCTTAACAAAAACAATAGCCATAGATGAGTTAAATGCAAAAGGGATCATTACACAAATGCTTAGTAAGGTTACACAGAGTTTATGAGTCATAATGGAGGGATATCTGAGAGGGGAGCAGATGGCCAGATAGCGGTCAATAGACATAATAGATAACAGTAAAAAAACTGAAGAGGAAATTAAAAAATAAAGATAACATTGGGTATAGCATCCGCTCAAAGAAACCATTTTTCTTCCACCAAGAACAAATAATAGTTGTGGGATTATAGCAGAAATCCCAAAGGTTTCCAAAATGGACATGCTAACCAGAAAAAAGTACATGGGTGAATGGAGACGGTTGTTGGCGGATATGATGATGATCATTAAGAAGTTTCCAGCCAATGTAGCAAGATAGACCAGCAACAATATTCCCAACATGGTATTGCATAGTGCTGGACCGCCAGAAAACCCTAGTAATATGAAATATGAGATCACGGTTTCATTCAAAATTTCCATAGATTATTGACCATTATAAGGTTGAAACCAGTGAAGATTAAATGACAAATAATGCTGCAGAAAATGCCCGGTTATATGAATAGTAACATACTGAATAAAATCACACAATGTTTGGATTTAATATACAGGGATATATATGCAAAAAGACCCTGTAGGCATTTTTCTTCATTGGTTATGAATCAAAAGAGAGGCACAGCGATACTAAGCGACTCAGGATATTTCACACAAATCTGCCATTTTGAACAAAATATGTTAAATAATATGTAAATATTATTTAAATATAATCGGTGAATAATATGTTTCCATGTGCATATACAGTTAAAATATGCTTTAAAAAATGAAATGATATTTAATCTTTGGACATAGTTTGCAGACTCGGTAAAGATGAAGAATCTGTGAAAATTTGACTTATCAATGAATCAAAAGTGAAATATAATATGTCAATGGCAATTTTCTATTAACACGTCTGTAAAAACTTCACATTCTGATATCAGAAAATGACCAATATACAGACATGAGCTGTGCTAAGTTGCCACTAACTGGTCTGCTTCAGTAGGAAGTTTCTTCTCCTGTGCCAATCAATAACTGGCATGTAGTGATCCTAAATCATAAAGAAGATGTGCAGATGCTGTAAAACAATACAATACACACCTCAGAGGCTGCAAAACAACATAAAACACAAATTGGATGCTGCAAAACATCATAGTCCAAACCTCAGATATTGAAAAACAACAAAAGAAAATCACATGTTACAAAACATCACAGCAGACACACCAGATGCTGCAAAACAACACTATATTCTCAGCTGCTGCAAAACAACACACTTGCCTAAGGCCTCTTTCACATTAGCGGCAGCACGGATCTGGCAGGTGAAGGGTGCTGCCGGATCCGTGCTGCCACAGGGACATGTGTGGGGCCGGAACCGCGCTCCGGCCCCACACATGTCACACAGTACATACACACAGACACACACACACATACATATACACATACAAATACACATGCATACTTACATGCTCCCGGCAGGTCTCCACAGCACAGGAGGAGCAGGACGGCCCACACATAGGGTGATTCCCCACAGCGCCCTCTGCTGGGCGCCGGGAGCATGTAAGTATGTATGTGTATTTGTATGTGTATATGTCTGTGTATGTTTATGTGTATGTATGTATGTGTGCAGGTGACGGATCTGTCATGAACTCCATTGAAAGTCAATGGAGGACGGATCAGTTCACCATTGTGTCACACCAAACGGATCTGTCCCCATTGACTTTCATTGGAGGTCATGACGGATCCTTCTTGGTGCGGATGCCTGGACCGGAGAGCAAACCGCAGCATGCTGCTGTTTGCTCTCTGGTCTGAAGACGGAACGGAATGCTTTTATGAGCATTCCGTTGTCTTCAGTTTAGTTTTGTCCCCATTGACAATTAACAAAACTGAAGCGTTTTATTCCGGTATTGAGCCCCTATGACGGAACTCAATACCGGAATTATAAAACGCAAGTGTGAAAGTAGCCTTAGTTGCTGCAAAACAATAAAATATCACATGCTCCTAAATAGTGTTGAGCGAATCAAAGTATCCGAATTCGACCGGAAGTTTAGGAAATAAATCGATTTGCTGCAAAGCCGAATTTTCTTGCACTTCGTGGTAATGAATCGATTTCTGCAGTGAGCATGAAGATGTTTCCACGTGATCACGCTCGCCGCGTGTGATGACATCAACGTGTGCAGGCAGCATGATCATGTGGTGATGTAATCACTAGTGTTGAGCGAGCATGCTAAGCCGAATACTGTATTTGGTCGAGACTGGCAGTGCTCGGCACCACGCGGTGTTCGGCCAAACACAGTGTGTGCTCGAGCGCCCTGCTCGAGTCCCCTCCCTGCACGTTTTTTGGCTGCTAAGCAGCCAATCAGCGTGCGGGGAGGTACTGGCATTCACTGTAATACCGTGAATGCCATGGCATTACAGTGATTGGCTGGCTGGGAACGCATCATCGGGGGCTATATAGCACCCGGTGACATGTGACCCGGCTCAGTCTTAGTCAGGGAGAGCTGTTGCAAGGAGGGACAGATAGTGTACGGATAGGAATTTGTTAGGCAGGGTTAGATTTTTGTTTTAAAAGACCCAAAAGTCCTTTTAAGGACTATTGTTTCATCTGGCTGCAATATTTTTTTTTTGGGGGGGGGGGGGCAAAAATTGCGCAAGTTTGCCTGACCTAAACACCACCTGCACAGCGTGTGCTGTATTACGTTTGTGTATTCCAAATACCTGAAATTCGGTGTATTGTTTTCTGCCGCTATTCAAGGCGACATTACCTGCGCTGCGTCTGCTGTATAACGTTTGCGCAAGGAGGGACAGATAGTGTAGGGATAGAAATTGGCTAGGCAGGGCTAGTTATTCTGTTTAAAAGACCCAAAAGTCCTTTTAAGGACTATTGTTATATCTGGCTGCAATATTTTTTTTTGTTTTGGGGCAAAAATTGTGCAAGTTTGCCTGACCGTAACACCACCTGCGCAGCATGTGCAGTATAACGTTTGCGTGTCCCAAATACCTGACATCCGGTGAATTGTTTTCTGCTGCTATTCAAGGCGACATTACCTGCGCTGCATCTGCTGTATAACGTTTGCGCAAGGAGGGACAGATAGTGTAGGGATAGGAATTTGTTAGGCAGGGTTAGATTTTTGTTTTAAAAGACCCAAAAGTTCTTTTAAGGACTATTGTTTCATCTGGCTGCAACTTATTTTTTATTGGAGGGCAAGAATTGTGCAAATTTGCCTGATCTTAACACCACCTGCGCAGCGTCTCCTGTATAACGTTTGTGTATCTCAAATACCTGACATCCGGTGTCATTTTTTCTAATGCTAATCAAGGCATGTGCGTGTGCAGTATAACGTT
>ONZH01006020.1:0-32173 GCA_900303285.1 Rhinella marina
TGCCCTGTAACAGCTCTTGGGCGGTGTGCCTTTGTCACCTAAGCTCAGCGGTTCGAGCACCGCCTGCTGGCGCTTACCCACGGCACTGCTGCTGCGCCTAGAGCTACCGACTGAGGCGCCGTGCCCGGAGGTAATTCGGTGGGAAGGGGGGAGGAGGGGCGGAGGAGGAGGCATAGTACGTCTGAGAGACCGTGGACCGAGGTAGGCCCGCAATCCTCGGTGTGGGCAGTACATGAGCCCCAGGGTCAGTCTCGGTCCCAGCCTCCACCAAGTTAACCCAATGTGCCGTCAGTGAGATATAGTGTCCCTGCCCGGCAGCACTTGTCCACGTGTCCGTGGTTAGGTGGACCTTCTCAGAAACAGCGTTGGTCAGGGCACGGATGATGTTCTGTGACACGTACTGGTGTAGGTATGGGACGCACATCGGGAAAAATAGTGGCGGCTGGGGGACCGGAATACCAAGGGGCAGCCACCGCCATGAGATTGGCGAAAGGCCTCGTTCTCTACCAGCCTATAGGGCAGCATCTCCAGGCTCAGCAATTTGGAGATGTGGACGTTGAGGGCTTGGGCATGGGGTGGGTGGAACTGTATTTCCTCTTGTGCTCCAGCGTCTGCTTGTTAAAGACAGCTGAATGCTGCGCTGGGACACATTGGTGGACACTGTGGAGGACTCGTGGAGGCGAAGGTGTGGTTTTCCGGGCGGGAGGCGCTCGTGCCGGGGTCCTGGGCAGGGGGTTGACTAGCAGAGGCAGCGAGTGACACAGGGGAAGGAGCAGTGGTGTGACCCGCAGGAGGTGGTGAACGGCCTTGGTTCCATTGAGTGGGGTGTTTAGCACTCATATGCCTGCGCATGCTGGTAGTGGTTAGGCTTAGTAGTGGTGGCACCCCTGCTGATCCTGGTGTGGCACAGGTTGCACCCACAGTCCGTCGGTCATCCTCACTTCTTTAAGAACCTCCAGACTTGCGAACATCTAGGCCTCGCCACGGGAGCTTCACTACGTGAAACATTGCTGGCTGATGCACCAGTTCTGGCCTGCTTCTCCCTCTGGCCACCACTGCCTCTTCCAACTGTCTGGTGCAAGCACTCGCCTCGCTCGAGCACTGTCTTCACTCGGCTATCAACCCAGCTTGGGTCAGTCATTCGTCATCCTCCGATCCTCAGTCGCTCCCCTCAGTCTCCCCCCTCGGACTCCTTCACTGACAACAACTTCACCACTGTTGACAACCGTGTCTCCTCATCGTCCGATCACTCTTTAAAACTTTTTCACTAATCCACGTGTCCGTGTTAGGTGGACCTCAGAACAGCGTTGGTCAGGGCACGGATGAGTTTGTGACACGTACTGGTGTAGGTGGGACAGGCACATCGGGAAAAAATAGTGGCGGCTGGGGCCGATACCGAGGGCAGCCACCCATGAGTTGGAAAGGCCTCGTTCTCTACCGCCTATAGGGCAGCATCTCCAGGCTCAGCAATTTGGAATGTGGACGTTGAGGGCTTGGCATGTGGTGGGTGGAATGTTTTCCTCTTCGCTCCAGCGCTGCTGTAAGACAGCTGAACGCTGCACTGGGACACTTGGTGGAACTGTGGAGGATCGTGGAGGCAAGGTGTGGTTTTCCGGTGGGAGGCGTCGTGCCGGGGTCCTGGGCGGGGGTTGACTAGCAGAGCAGCGAGGACACAGGGGAAGGAGCAGTGGTGTGACCCGCAGGAGGTGGTGAACGGCCTTGGTTTCCATTGAGTGGGGTGTTTAGCACTCATATGCCTGCGCATGCTGGTGGTGGTTAGGGCTAGTAGTGGTGGCACCCCTGCTGATCCTGGTGTGGCACAGGTTGCACACCACAGTCCGTCGGTCATCCTCACTTTCTTTAAAGAACCTCCAGACTTGCGAACATCAGGCCTCGCCACGGGAGCTTCACTACGTGAAACAGTTGCTGCTGATGTACCAGTTCTGGCCCTGCTTCTCCCTCTGGCCACACCACTGCCTCTTCCAACCTGTTCTGGTGCAGCACTCGCCTCCGCCTCAGAAGCACTGTCTTCACTCGGCTTTATCAACCCAGCTTGGGTCAGTCACCTCGTCATCCTCCGATTCCTCAGTTCTGCTCCCCCCTCAGACTTCCTGCCCTGACAACAACTTCACCACTGTCTGACAACCGTGTCTCCTCATCGTCTGACACCTCTTTACACACTTCTTACCACCTAAGTCAACAATGTCATCATCATCACCCACAGACTGCGACAGTTTGGAAAACTTGGGCATCGGGAAAGAGGTCAGCAGCAACCTGAGAAGGTAGTTTGTGACTCTGGGAAGGGTCCAGAAAACAGTTCCTGAGAAGTATGCCGGATCACATTCCAAATTATCCTGGGAGGGGGCAGACTGGGGGAAGGAGGTTGAGGTGGAGGAGCCAGAGGAGTGCTCCCTTGGGTAACGTGGGTGGGACTGCGTGGGAAGACTGCACTGGTGGACAAATTACTTGAAGGGCATTGTCCGCAATCCACGACATCAGATGTTCGCACTGTTGTTGGTTTCAACAGTCCTCTACCACGTGTCCCTGTAAGTTGAGACATGAAGCTAGGGAGTGTAGCTCTGCGGAATTCCCCTGTTCCCTCATCAGCAGGTACTGTCTCACCCTGCCCAAGACCACGGCCTCTGCCCCCTTCAGTAATTGAATGCCCACGCCCACGCCCTCATCCTTGACCCTTAGCCCTGG
This sequence comes from Rhinella marina, assembly GCA_900303285.1. Classification (NCBI taxonomy): domain Eukaryota; kingdom Metazoa; phylum Chordata; class Amphibia; order Anura; family Bufonidae; genus Rhinella; species Rhinella marina. Next base: position 2,704 of record ONZH01006020.1, read on the forward strand.
GGTTCAACATTTTCTGTATATAAGTGTATTATATAAAAAAATAAATAAATAAATGGGCCTGCTGTACTGAAACCCACAAACTTGTTCAGTCTGGTTTAATTAAGTGACGTACAGAATGTGTCAACTGGACAGAAAATACGGATTGTAGTGAGTGGACAGCTGAACTGTGACACACAGAATGGTTCCACGCAGCTGTGGGAAATGGATTTGTATCACTGAGCTAAAACAACAAAGAAACTATTTTCTTTATATATATTTTTTTTATATATTTTTTTTTTAGTTTTGTTTTTTTTTGGAACGTGACATGCAGAAACTATCGTAGAGCTAACTCACACCCTGCTGACGGTGGCTATTTTGACTGCGACCCAAGACAAATGTTGCCACAGAGATTTTTGTGATCAAGCTATATACGTGAGAGCAAAAGACCTTGTTGGATGAAGTGACGTACAGAAAAGTGTCCCTGGACAGAAAATACGGATTGTAGTGAGTGGAAAAGCTGAACTGTGACACACAGAATGGTTCCATTGCAGCTGTGTGAAATGGATTCGTATCACTGAGCTAAAACAACAAAAAAAACTATTTTTTTATATATATAGTTTTTTTTTATATTTTTTTTTTAGTTTTGTTTTTTTTTGGAACGTGACGTGCAGAAACTATCATGAGCTAACTCACACCCTGTTGACGGTGGCTATTTTGACTGCGACCCAGACAAATGTTGCACAGAGATTTTTGTGATCTAGCTGTATACGTGAGAGCAAAAGACCTTATTGGATTAAGTGGCGTACAGAAAGTGTCACCTGGACAGAAAATACGGGATTGTAGTGAGTGGACAGCTGAACTGTGACACACAGAATGCTTCCACGCAGCTGTGTGAAATGGATTTGTATCCACTGAATATAACAATAAAAAAAAAAGTGTTATATATGGCGATAGCTGCACTACTAGTGCCAGCCAGCCAGCCAAGCCAGGAGACAAAAAAAATGTCTTGTAGCGCTTAGAAGAGCTGTTGGGTGTTCTGTTGAGATCACTCCTGCCTAACAAAAAACTAAATGCAGGCCCTAACACTCTCCCCTGAACGCAGCAGCTCTATCCCTAATGACATCCAGACAGCATCTGAGCCGAGCATCCGCGGGCAGTCACTAGTATATTCCAGGGTCACCTGATCAGGCCAGCCAACCCCTGCTATCGACATGTAAGGGCCCACGTGATGCTGGGTGTACCGCAGAGTCTCCTGGCTTGTGATTGGCTGAGTTTATAGGCGCCAAAAATGCCCAATGCGGAAGGTTGCCATTTCCTCGAGCATGGCGAGATACTCTCTGCGAGCAGTGAGCACTTACGAGTACCGTAATACTCGAAACGAGCACCAAGCTCGGACGAGTATGCTCGCTCATCTCTAATTATAACCATCAATGCTGTTAGATGAGCATCCCGCCCTTCTTTTTTTTTAAAAAAAAGTTGACATAGTATCTACCCATGACTAGATCTTGGGTAGGACATTCTGTAGTGAATCCTTTCTTGTTTTGATGTATAAATCTTCTTTCACCACACATATATAGACTGTCTTCTTGTCCTTTATAAAGTCCTGGAATGAAGAAATCCTGTGCCAGTTTTTTTGTATTGACCACATATGTATTTATACATGTACATAAGGTCTTATCTAAGGTGTCTTTTTTCCAAGTTGAATAAGACAATTTTTTTATAAGCCTCTCTATAAGAGACCGTTCAGCCATTTAATATTCTGGTTTACCCATCTCGGTACTCTTTCCAGCTGTGCTATATGATTTATAGTATATGCTGACTCCATATTCAAGATGAGGCCTTACCAGAGATTTATAAAGAGTATATTACATTAAGATAAAGGTTGTATCAGTTTTATACTCCTTAAAAGCTATGTACATCTTTGGGGATAATTTTAATTATAAGTATTGCATTGTACTCATTTTCAGTTAAAATTATTATTTTTTTCAATTGGTCTTTATTACACATTTTGAACCCCTGTCTCTGTGCAGCTTGAGTTTCTCTAGTAGCAGGCCTGAATTTTCACTCTGTTCCGTCAGGCAGCTCAGCTGTTGCTCTTAAAGGGTATTCCGGTAAAGTACTTAGTTTATGAAATACTGCATTAAGCTGCAAGCTGTGACCCAACCAGAACCCATACCTATACAATAAACAGAGTTTCATTTACCTTGCAATCAATTTGTCTAGCTCCTGTGTGAGCCTGCATCACACAGAGTATCATGGTGCCTTATCTTCCCTCACAAATCTACAATCCCCACAATGCCTAGCTTTCCTGCTGTGAGATTGTGTTTGTTCATGAGTGTTGATGATTACTGATTGGCTGCTTATACAGTCCGGTCACGCCCCTTTACTCAGTAATCACCAGCACACTGACATTTGCTAGAGAATGATAGCAACACACTGAGCATGCTCGATCTAACAAAGGCTCAGAACTACAGGTTGATGCCATGGTAACTATGAGGAACACAGTGGGTTAGCAGAGGAAGAAAACTACTTTTATAACTACTGATGGTAAATATGTGAAATGACATTAATTAGGTAATTATTGATGATGAATTAGTCTAAAATAAGTTATACTTTGGTAACTGGAATACCCCTTTAACTCTGATCTCTTACCTTACAGTATAAACACTTACTGATAAGAATGTGGCTTAAAGAGGACCTGTCACAACAAAATTCAATGCTATTTGAAAGCACCATATTATAGAGCAGGAGAAGCTGAGTGGATTGATATATAGTTTTGTGGGAAATAATTCACTAACACCTTTAACACCTGTGCTTTTTTCACTTCCTGTGAACAGCGATGCAGGATGGGGGTGTTATCAGTGATTGATAGCATTGTGTGCATAAGTGTGCCTACAGAGATAGTAATTGGTCACTTTTAACGCCTCCCTCCTCTACCAATAGTTTTTTTTACAGAGCTGCAAAAAAGCAGAGGTATAAATGCGTAAATTACAAGTTTTACTGAATCTTTTACCACAGAAATATATATATCAACCTGCTCAGCTTCTCCTGCTCTATAACATGGTGCTGTCAGATTGCATTGCATTTTGTGGTGACCGATTCCCTTTAAGTAAGTGTTTATGACCTTTTAGTAATTTAGAGATAAGGTTTATTAGACACAAAGTGAAGATGAGAGTATGATTCTCACAGCTAGACAAATAGTTAACCCTTTGTGACAGAACAGCTCAATATTGTTTAAAGATCAAACATATTAGAAGCAGGAGGGGCCAGACAAAGAGCGGACAGCGCAAAACGGCCCTCGCCGCTACAGCCTGTAACTGAGAACGGCCCACATCAGAGACCATGTCTTTTAAATTTTGAAAATAATAAAAGCTGCAAAAAGAAACCGGGTGAGTGCCGCAAAGTTTTTTGCTTCTAATATGTTTGATATACAAATGGACTGATATTTGCTGAGCACCACCATAGACACACGAGACGCCGTAGTCTTATACATGTAAGTCCGTGTAAGACAGGTGAGCAAGTGCGACTCCTGAAGATTTTTTCTTATTTTGTGGTTGATTGTTTAAAGATCAATTTAAAAAAATGATTTTTAGACCAAAACGAGTAAAATGCATCTTATTTGCTTTTGTAGCTGCTGCCTGACTTGTGTACTGCTGCTTAACTTACTTGTAACTGAATACTTAAAGAGGCTCTGTCACCAGGATCAACCCTATTAACCAGACATACTGGCTGGTAGAACTCATCATGCTGATTAAAACAGTACCTTTCTTTTGTCTGTATAATAAATAGTTGCAGAGAAATCAGTGTTTTATTCATATGCAAATGAGCATTTTGAGCACTCAGAGGCGGGGCTGAAATATTCTGAGCACTGCTCTGTAACACCCCCTGTGCTCTGTACATGCCCCCTCCCCTTGACTGACAGGGTTAGACAGAAAACTGAGGACAGAGCTGTGTCCAGGAGCTGTGTGCTAGCCAGTAAATATCACATACACTAGAGCTTCACACACGAGATTGATCAGAAAGCTAATACACATATTACTGCTTTATTCACAATCAGAATATATGATTATGCAGACACCGGTAATGGATGCTAGCTTATAAGCATAAAAACACATTAATCTCTACAAGATAATACTATAGCTTAGTGGTATAGTGGTCTGCCTTGTATCTAGGGATCCTAGGTTCAAATCCCAGAAGAGGTGTACAGTTTCAGGTTTTTTTTTTACAAATAATATATTTAATAAATAAAATACAATAATAAGGCCTTACTATATTGAGAAAAGTGTTTTGTTTTTGTTGCTAAAACCTATTACTGGTTTATTCAGACACAATATATGATTATAAAGAAACCAGTAATATTTATTAGTTTTCCAATTATAATAAAGACATAGACTTTTGTTATGGGATAAATGTGGAAGAAAAAAAATTTCTGAAGAAAATAAAATTAGTGTTACTTCCAAGATTCAAACCTGGGATCACTACATACAAAATTAACAACTTAACCACCAAGCTATAGCATTACTACATAAAGCCTGCCTATCTTTTCTAGGCTTATTAGCTAACACATATTACTGGTGTCTGTATAATCATATATTGTACCTGTGAATAAAGCAGTGATATGTGTATTAGCTTTCTGAGCAGATCTCAGTGTGGTGAAGCTCTAGTGTATGTGATATTTACTGGCTAGCACAAAGCTTCTGGACAAAGCTCTGCCCTCAGCCTGCTAAGCCCTGTCAGTCAATGGGAGGGGTGTGTGCAGAGCACAGGGGGTGTTACACAGCAGTGCTCAGAATATTCAGCCCCGCCTTGAGTGCTCGAATTGCTCATTGAATGAATAAAACGCTGATATCTCTGCAGCTATTTATCAATACAAATGAACATAGTTTTAATCAGATTTCTACAGCCAGTAATGTCTGGTTTAGTAGGTTGATCCTGGTGACAGAGCCTCTTTAAGTCCTTTTCTTGTTCTGTTGTCCATAGTTAATGATTGATATTTATGAGGAGGTTCTGCATTGTGTTGACTTAAAAGAATGTGCTGAGTATGACAATAATCCTCATTTCCTTTCATTCGTAATAGTTGCAGATATCAACACGATGTGGTTCTGAGAAAGTTCTGCTTCTCTGCTCCAGCAAACTGCAGGCCTGATGCAACAACTGCCTCTTCATGTCCGCGGTTCCATTTAACCCTGGATATGTGTTTGAGATGAGCGGCCCTACATCTGGATATGTGGCTATTGGGTTTTCTGATGATCAAAATATGGTGCGTTAACACTTTTATGCATTTACTAGCAGAAGGACCCGGCTTCGCCCGGGTGTATTTTTTAATGTTTGTGTGTGTCGTTTAACGATATCAACAGTGGCCTCCACAGCCCTCCACCCCTTGATACTGACACCCCCACAGTGCTCCGTCTCTTTAAAATGGGACCTCCACAGTAGCCCACCCCTTAACTTTGATCTTCACAGAAGCCTGCCCCTTTAACAGTGAGTTCCACAGCACCTCACCCCCTTGACAGTGACCTCCACTGGGGCCCGCCCTCTTAAGTGACCTCTACAGCACTCACCCCTTAACACTGACCATAGGTTACAGTCCACTTAACTGACCTCCACCATTTCTGGCCCCCTTGACAGAGACCTCCACAGTGACTGTCACAGTACCCCGCTCCCTTATCAGTGACCTCACAGTACCCCGCTGCCCCTTTAATAGTGGCCTCCACAGTCCCCTCCACCCTTAACAGTAACCTCCACAGCAGCCTGCCCCCTTAACAGTTACATCCACAGTGCTCTCCTCTTTAACTGTAATCCACAGCAGCCTGCCCCTAGGATGGCTAGAGGTCAGTTTTTAGGCCAGACAGTCCGGCTTTCAGATTTCCTGTACTCCATCCAGCGCAGGGCCTGGATGGACACAGGGATGTCCTTTCTCAGACAGCAGTGCTGTGCAGTCTGAGCATGAGCTGCAAGATGAAAATCACCCTCCCTTCCCCCCTGCAGCTGACAGAAGTTGATTTTACCTTCATTTTTGCAATCCCTGTCGGCTGCAGAGTGGAAGGGGCGTGGCCTTACCGAATCGGTGGCGCGACTTAGCTTGCCTTTTAACTTATTGCCCCTTTACATACTTTCTGTTGACATCAGTCTGAGTCACTGTCATTTGAGATACTGGTTCTATTTTTGTAAAATGTTCTCCTTAGAAAAATCGCATAAACATGAGGGAGACATATTCTGTATTGAATAAGAGACGTATAGATGTACAGTATTTCCTCATGAGCTATTATAGGAGCTACATGACATCTTGTACGGAGCCAATATACCCCAGTGTACATGAGCACTGACTCTTGGGTCTAAGTTTAGCCAGATGAACCTATATGATGCCAAAAAAGCATAAACTAGAGTGCACATAAAGGGAGGATTATAATAGTTTATTAAAGAGCAAAACATATTAAATATTTTCTAGCTACAGCAGCATCTGCTCATGTCTGTCAGTGTCTGTACAGGGGCATCCAGGCCCGGCATTCGGGGGCAAATTGGGCCATTGTCCAGGGTCCCCATCCCCAAAGGAGGCCCCCTGCTCAGCTGCGTCACTGATACTGGGAACATTGCATCCACTGTGCACAGTGAATATTGTGCGGCACTCTGCAACAACAGTGACTACATGTCAGGTCTGGTCACCGGAGAACATAGGTTTCTATGTTTTGCTTGGTATTCTGAGTTTTTGTGTGTTTCTGTTTAGTGCCTACGCCTTGCCTTTAACCATGTTCACACTGTGGGTTGTTTTGGAGCCAACGCCCATCTTCATGTTTGGTTTGTCTACTTAGGGTTAATACTCAGGTGCTGGGCTGAGTGGCTTCTCTGAATCTGGTCCATTCAGAACCTGGGGGTGGGATATCTTCCTGCATAAATACCTACCTTCCTCTCTGCTCCTTACCGTTTTTTGCAAATCCTTGCTATTCCTGCTTGTGCGTTGTATCGTGTGTATTCTACTGCTTATTTGACCCTTGGCTCGTACCTGACTACTCTACCGTCTTCTGATTTTGTACTGACATTATCTCTGGTTTTCTGACATGGCTAGCTGACGATTCTTCTGTGTTTTGTTCGTCTCTGTTTGTTTTCCCTTTTCCCTGCACCTTAGTCAAGAGTAATTGCAGTCCTCGTGGTTGTCGCCATGTCGCCTAGGACACAGAGGCAATTAGGCAGGGACAGGGGTTGGGGAGAGCTCAGGGATCACATCTCCCTTTTCTGTGTACCCCAACCTTGACACTACAGACCTGGACCTGCACTGCAGGAGCTAAAGGACCCATGATGACATCACCATCATGTGATTAGTGCAGGAGGCAGAGCTTAGTGGTGGTGATGGATCTGTGATGATGTCACCTTCATGTGATCAGTTTAGGAGGCAGAGCTCAGTCGTGGTGAAGGACTAGAGGAGGGGACATCAGTGGATATAAGGGATATTTAGTGCTGCATTTTCCTGGCTGGGGGAGAGTTGTTTTGAGAATTTTGCATTGGAAGGAGGGGCGTCAAAGACAGCAGAAAAGCTAGAATTGGCCCTGGCCGCTGCATCAACAAGGTGGAAGAGGATGAAAAAGAAGAGCAAAGCGTCAGGTCATAGTGCGCGTCTATGTGCACTACATCCTGACCATGCACAGCACAGTGCAAAGCGGGACCTGAAAGAAGGCCAGGGAAGATGAGTACAGTCAGCGCAGTACTTCTCTCACCTCCTCCTGCCTCCCTCATGCTAATGACCGCTTTCATAATGGAAGTGGTCATTAGTATTTGGACTATAAGACTGCCACTTTTAACCCACATTTTTTTTGTTGGGGGCGGAGTGTGTCTTATAGTCTGAAAAATACAGTATATTTGTTTTAATTTACTAAATTGACTGAATGTGACTGTTACTTCAGAATTTGGGGCCCCACTTTACATTTTTCACAGGGCCACTTTTTATCTAACTGGCCCTTGGGGCATCTATTACATTTTTCGCCCTGACACCTATGTGTGCTCTTGCTTTAACAGTTAAAGGGTTACAGAGTTTGCATAAAACTCTTGATATGTCATAGACCAGGGATCAGCAACCTTCAGCACTCCAGCTACTGTGAAACTACAACTCCCAGCATGCACACCTATTCGCCTGTTCATGTAACTTCCATAGAAGTGAAAGGAGGATTCTGGGAGTTGTAGTTTCAGAACAGCTGGAGTGTCAGAGGTTGCTGATCCTTGTCCTAGACATATAAAAACTCTGATCGTTGGGGGTCTGAGCGCTGAGACACCCTCTGATCTCTAGAAAGATGAGAGAGAAGTGCTTGCATATCATGATCTCTCTTCACTGTAGGAGGTGGGCTTAGTAGAAAGCCAATGGGCCCATCTCCCTTTCATCTCCTGCAGTAAGGAAAAACAGAGAAATCAGTGGGAGTCTCAGCACTCAGGCCCCCTCCTATCTAAACTTTTTAGATGTGTCTATGATATATCAAAAGTTTTATGAAAGCGCAGTGAACCTTTAATTTTATTGCCTGAAATAAGATATATTGCATGTCTCTTCTTGCTCCGACTTTAAGCTGCCGCTCTGTGATCCTCATCACTTCCTCCCATTGAAATTATTGGGAGTCAGAAAGGACGTGGCCACCAGTGGATTTTAGGTGGAATTTCAGTACGGTTGTCCACGCCAAAATTCCACTGTAAAAGCCCTCAAATAAACATCCCCTTAGTCTTATATAATCCAATGATTACTCCGAATTCAAAACTAATTTGGGAAATTGAACATTGCAAAGCTTCTATATTTTTGGAAAAGCATAAATGTGTAATATAAATAACAATATACAGAGTCGCATTACTATAATCACTTCCTACTTTCGAAGTAGGCAGTGTGTTGATATGCCTCATTGCTGTCAGTGCAAAATGTGAAACTGCACAGTTTGTGAACTGTTCACTTGCTGATGTGGACAGTGAATGGACTAATAGCATAAGCGATGTGGAAACGTTGGAGACGAGGGTGGATTGGCTTGCTACAGTGGAGCAGCTCATCACCAATGCAGCAGTTTATCAAACCCTACTGTCTATGGGGCTCTGAAGCAGACGGATGGTCACTGCACCTCGGCTAATGAAGTTGCAAGTCTTCAATTTTCAGTATCAGAATTGGACCTCCAATGATTGGCAAAGGGTTGCCTTCAATGAATCATGCCTTCAATGGATAGGCATTGGTGTGTCAGGGGAGAAAAATCAGAGAACAAAGACCCCGGAACCATTGCAGGAAGAACACACACTGGTGGTGGCAGCATTACGATCTGGGGAATGTTTTTGTCTCTGGGCCCACTCATCCATGTGGAAGGCACTCAACTGATTTGTGTATGAATCGGTCCATGCAGATCACATACACCCATACATGCTGATTGTATACCTTGGGGCAGATGGAATCTTCCAGCATGACAATATCCTGTTCACTGTATGGCTCCTCCCCAACACACCCTCCAGCAGCTGTGGGATTCAGTGCAGTCATCATGGCCCCATATATGTGTGACTACCAGGAGCTTACTGAGTCACTCCCAGCCTATCTAGCTGCTGTCAGTGCTGCACATGGTGGTTACTTTGGATATTAGTTGGTGGTCATCATAATGTGACTTGACTGTATATGTTGAGATTCAAATACTTAACATATTGTAAATCATACTGTAATTTAATTTTAACAGAATTTAAAGTCACAATATATCCTTTTATGTTCTCTAGGGCAACGATGATGTTTATATTTGCACCAAGAACTCAACAGGTTCCATTTTGGTACAGAGAGCATACACTACAGGATATGTCGCTCCAACACTCAGAAACTCTGTAAGTCTGTAAAAAATACATTAAATACTAGGATTTAAAGGACATACCTCTCATTTCTCAAGGTCCGGGCTTTATTTTCTTTTATAATCCCTCCTAGTAGACCATTCAGATAGTACCAGACAGATTGCTGTAACTTTAGACCTTGCTCATATAGGGCAGTTTTTAAAACCTTTTTCATCCACTAGCTACTACCATGACTTATGGAACTACAGGTCTCAGCTATCTTCTTGAAACTGCCACCTATTACCAAACTACTGTACCCAATAAAACCATCTAACTCTCTGTCCAAGTATACATCTTTTTTTAAATACTCTTGTTCCTGCTTTGTACATATTGGGGGTCATTTATTAACCTGAAATACGCATGTATTAGGTGTATTTCAGGCACAGATTTTCCCCTGCTGATGCCAGGTCTAAAAGAGAGGGGCGTGGCACGGGAGGGGAAGGGGACGGGCCGGCAGGCCTGTCTCATTCATCATTTTCTATGCCTGTTTTAGGCGTACATTTAGACCGGAGCTGGATGCGCCGAAATTATGTAGAGGCCTGCACCTCTACATACCTTCAGCGATCCACCATCAGCACAGGGGCTTTATTAAGACCAGCGTCTAAAACAGATCTTAAGAAATGACCCCCATTATCTTTCAAATTGAGATGTAAAATGCCATTTCATGCTGCAGAAGATGGCTGTTTAGCTAACAGATTATTGCCCAGTACGTTATACCTTAGTTTAGGGTGAGGCCACATTTGAGTGTTTGGTGCAAGGAGAAGTGCCTGAATTAATAATAGGCATCTGCCTCTTAAAGGGTTTCTCTGGCAATTAAGAAAATGAAAATACTTAAAGGGAACCTGTCATCTCCGAAACACCCCCTGAACTAGAGTAAGAGGTGTATAGTGTAAGTGATGCTGAATTCGAATATGTAAGTTTCATCATCATACTTGCTTCCATTCTGACTCTGTGCTCCCACAAACCAGCAGAAAAATGCATTGAGAGGACTTTTCTTTGAGTCCTCTCTATTATTTGAGTGAACACCGGAGTCCTCTCAATGTATTTTACTGCTGGTTTGTGGGAGCACAGCGTCGGAATGGAAGCTAAAACTTACATATTCGGATTCAGCATCACTTACACTATACACCGCTTACTCTAGTTCAAAGGGTGTTTTGGAGATGACAGGTTCCCTTTAAATATTACTTTATTATAAATATATATCCAATTCCCTTTCATTAGTTATAATGGCTTATTTTGTCTGGGGAACAATCATCAGGGGAAACACAATGGCTGCCTTCCTATTAGTATACACAAATCCTGTCCTAGTCACAAGTTACTTCAGAGCACTGAGATAAAGAGCTGCCTTATCCTCCTCTCTGCTCTGCTTGTCAGGGATTATGTTCCTGAATACAGCTGATGAGATATTCAGCTGAATCTCTGTGGGAATTTTATTTTATTAATTCCTGGAGAACCCATTTTAATAAATTCAACACACAGGGGATAAAGACTGTTGTATGGGAACACCAGTCTTGGTAAATCTCCCCAATTTATCTTTGAAGTTGATCATTAAATGGCATTTTATTTGTATTGCAGAATGCAGCCAAACCAATAGTGTCATCCTATATAGACGGCGTATTGAAATGTTCCTTCATTACTGAAGCCGCCATCTCACTACAACAACGATCAAGTGGAAATCCCACCTACCATGTGTTCCTGGTCAGTGGCCCATCAAGTGCTGATGGTGAGTAAGAGAAATAGAAACTAGAGTTGAGCGAACGTGCTCGTAACGAGCACTGTAGTGCTCGGATCCCGTGCGCTCGCATGGCCGCAGGCATCCGGATCCATCCTCACCTGACTGTAAGTCAAGGGGGCGGATCCGTTTGGTATGACACACGAGTGTGTCATACCAAACGGATCCGTCCCCACTGACTTGCAGTCGGGTGAGGAGGACGGATCTGGATGGCTGCGCCCATGCGAGCGCAGGGGATCCGAGCACGTTCGCTCAACTCTAATAGAAACCTATTGAGTTCCTTACACAATGAAACAGTCTATTTTCTTTCACTAAAGTAGGTCTTAATATTTGGGTGAGTTCTTAAAGGGAATTTGTCATCAGAAAATGATTTGTGGTTTAAATTAAATTTTTATGTTTAACATATTTTTAAAGAATTTGTTATTATTTTTAATTTCCTATGTCATTATTTATAAACAAAAACCAAAAAAATCCTGCAGTTTTCACACTGCCCACTAAACCTAATAATAGGCGCCACTTCTTGGTCTATACAGATCACTGTACTGCAGTTATCTGCTTATCATGACAGCCGGGTTTAGAATGGCATATATCACCTCTATGAATAGATACCTCTGGATCCAAAATTCACCATAGGTGATTGTCAGAGCTTATCTATTCTTTCCTTGTACAATGACTTCTGCACAGATCACAGAGCATGCCTAGAAGACTCTCCCATAGAAATCAGTGAGATCCTCTCCTGACCATTGTGTCTATGGACCATTGGGCTGCAGTAATGCTTTCTAAATGCTGTTACAAACATAATAATGTTCAGGAAATAGAATAAAAAATCTGTAATCAGAAAATAAAAACAGATTAGAAAAAAGGATACATGTTACTATCTGGTTTTAACTGGCAGAAAAAAAAATTGGTGACACATTCCCTTTAAACAGATGAACAGTGCCATTTTTGCGTATTTGCGTACGCATTTTAAAATTCCTACGCTATTCATACGCATATTTAAATCTATACGCAAATGCGTCCGAATAGCGTACAAACTGAATTTGTACGCTATTCGTACGCTATTCATACGCATTTGCGTATAGATTAAAATATGCGTATGAATAGCATAGGAATTTTAAAATGCGTACGCAAATACGCAAAAATGGCACTGTTCATCTGTTTAAAGGCCGAGCGTGCTCGCTCATATCTGAATATGATCTTTCATCCTATAGCACACATGCAAAGTATCAGTCAGGCAACCATATGCAAAATATATATGCTCTTGAGGAAAATTGTGTACCCAGCCTGTGCAGACCTCAGCGATACCTGTTATAAGCTGTTATGATTTAAAGTACAATCACAGCACTCAAATTGTATTGTGAAAATTAGTAGGACGCTTTATTGATAATCCATATTTGTCAAGGCCTTGACAAATATGGATTATCAATAAAGCGTCCTACTAATTTGCACAATACAATTTGAGTGCTGTGATTGTACTTTAAATTACAAGTGGGTCTATACCCGATCATCGAGCACCACCTGCAAGTGGAGTGCCTATCAACTTTCATGATAAGCTGTTATGAGACTGTTGAAACAAAATACTGTCCAAGATTATGATCTTGATCAGTCTCTAGAAAAATCTCAATTTTACAAGAAAATGTGATATGTCTGGGCAGTATAGATATTAACCCCTTAGTCTGTTTTGGGCCTTAGGGATGAGCGAACCTGTTTTTTACTAGTTCAAATTCAGAGTTCGGGTTTTAGAACAATTCCATTATGGATTCCACAACCACGGATCATAACGGAATTCTATGACGGCATGCACCATGGAAGCCTGTGAGGGGCATTTCGTATTGCATTCCCTCATAATAGAAGTCTATGCTGGCCATAGTGCATGCCGTCATAGAATTCCGTTATGATCCGTGGTAGTGGAATCCATAACGGAATTGTTATAAAACCTGACCCTGAACCCCTAACCGGAACTTGCAAAACACAAGTTTGCTCATCCCTAGCCTTACTGACTAAGCGTTTTTCTTCCTTTCTTCATTGTCGCCTTCCAAGACCTATAACTTTTTTATTTTTCAGTCTCTGTAGCAGTATATGAGGGCTTGTTTTTTGCAGGACAAGTATATTTTTAATGGCCGCATCTGAAAACCCATACATAGTAACATAGTTTAGTAACATAGTAACATAGACCCATAACTTTTTTATTTTTCTTTCTAAGGAGTTACATGATTTTTGCAGGACGACTTTTAGTTTTTATTGGCATAATTTTGGGATAAATAACACTTTTTGATCACTTGTTATTAAGTTTTTTGGTGGCGACTAAGAATAAATTAATTAATTAATAAATTAATAATAAATTAATAAATTAATAATAAATTTATAATAAATAATAATAATATATAATAAATAATAAATTAATAATAAATAAATTAATTAATAATATTAGAATAAATTAGCAATTCTGGCATTTTTTTTTTTTTACTTACAGAGTTTACTGTAAGGGATAATTTACATGATATTTGTGTAATGCAGGTTGTTACGGACGCGGCAATACCAAACATGCGGGGGAAATTTTATTTTTGCTATTTTTTTTTTATTGAAAAGCGTATTTTCAATGGAAAAAAAGCAGTCTTTTGATTGCTTCTAAAATACATGCATTTTAATATCAGTGCTATACTGACATTGACCAGCAGGTTGTGTCACAGAGGTGCAGCCTACTAGAGAACACTCAATGCTGCTTACTGCTGTCACTGCTTACATGCGGAGGGCGCCATTGCCCACAGCATATAAGGGGGTTAAACAGCCTGGATCTGCAGTCCTACCAGTCTGGGCTTTTATAGCAGGAGCGCGGCTCTCATGTGTGAGACAAGTCCCCACTATCTGCTTCATGGGAGACCCGTGCAGAACTCAGACTGGGCCACAGAGAAAAGGCGGCAGCCCAGCCTAAGGCCCCTTAGTGACCGCCGTAAAAAGGCGTATTTGTGGTCACTAAGGGGGTTAATGCAGCAATTCATCTTTATCCAGCACAAAAGATTGAATTTTTACAAAAATATGAAATCTTGCAGTTTTCACACTGACCACTGAGCTTCATAATAATTTAACATTTGTTCTGTTGAGATTATTTCTCAGTAGTCATTTCATAAGTAGCCAACGCTTCCTTGTACTGTAGAGATCACTTCACATTTCATTATCATCAACCAGGATTACAATGACAGGTAACACATCTATTATAAATCTAGAGGCAGATAACTCAGGATCCACTATTGACAGTAGATGATGGGACGACTTACCTCCTCCCCCTCTCCAAACGGTGAACTCTGCATAGGTCACAGACTATGCACACAAAACTATCCTATAGAAGTCAATGGGGGAGATTAATCAAGACTGATGCAAAGGAAATCAGCTTTCACCTTTCATTTTTCAGAGCTCCTTTGCAAAATGAAAGGATCCATCTGATTGGTTGCTAAGGTCAACTAAGAGAGTTTTCCTTTGAACCGGTTTTGATAATTCTCCCTCAATAAATTATTGACAGACACTAATTGCCAATGTCCATGTGGCAGCTGTAAAGAAAATCTATGAACTGCTGTTTATAGAGAAAGATAGAAATTCCTGTACCGAAAAGAAGAAAAACAGATATTGATGTATTTTAGTATCTGGTTTTAATGAGTAATAATTTCCTTTTAAGTGTATTCACTAAATGTTATTAAGAATGTAATGTATTGTGCGCAGGTCAAATCCAGAAACATACAGAGAAGTGGATATCGAGTAAAGTTGACCTGTCAAGTTTTAATGCAACTGCGACACGGAGTGGGCGAAGTACAGCAGTACTTGGTCACGGTGAGTATTTTATACTCAAAGAGTAACTAAACTTTTGATAACATTTTTGTTAAAATGTCCCTAATGCCATATTAACACTTTTTGTAAAATACTTTATTAAGGCTTTTTGTATTTTTAATAGACTTTTCCATCCCTAAAGTGCACCTTTCCCTTCGCACCTAAAATTCTCAGCGGTGTACAGAGTACGGATTTTTAGGGAGTACGGGCAGGAGTGCACATTGCTGCTACTGCCCTTGCCCCCTGCAGGTATACTAAATGCTGGCATTGCACATGGGTACTCTGTAACCATGTGCTATGCCAGGATTAGCTGAGTGGAGCAGGCTCCTGTCTGTGCCTGCTTCGCTAAGCTAAAAGATGACATGCAGGACTTTTAGCTTAGCGAAGCAGACACAGACAGGAGCCCACTCCACTCAGCTAATCCTGGCATAGCACATGGTTACATAGCAATGCTTCTCCAGTTTATAAAGAAGACAGAACATTCTAAAAATAAATGAAAATGAGAAAAAATACATCCTATGAGACATCGATCACATACACTAATTTTGAATCTAAGTGTAGCAATTTTGATTCTGGTTGAATTTATTCCCACATGAATTGAATTTTCTAACGAATTTGCTAGAATCAGCCCAGAACAAATCTCTACTCGGGTCATATTGACCTATCTGTTTTTCAGGTGCCCTCATGCTAATTGCCTGGATGACCACTGGGACCATTGGAATGATTATGGCTCGTTATATGAAGAGTGCGGCAGCAAAACCATTACTTGGGAAGGCAGCATGGTTTCAGGTAAAACACAAGGAGATGAAGACTAGAAATTCAAGCATCTCCTTCATTTCTTTTAATACATTATTCAAGTTGCTTGACTATATGGGTTTGGGGCTGTTTTGCATTGTTCTTACTTGGTAGAGCCAAAGGGAAGAAACAGCCATGGAACAATTTACTGGCACCAACTCTGCCCTATCATTTGTCTGCTTATAGTGTACTGCACATGATTTTTTCACTGTAGAGTGTCCTGAACCGGAGTGGAAGCTGACTCTACTGACTGTATTCAAAAATCACTTGAGATGGAGGCAATAAATTAATTCTGCAGCAAACTATTTGCAAATTATGATATGCAGACATTGGTATTCTCAGGTCGACTGGTTTTCATATTACTAATTCATATAACAGTGACTGATATAATAACACTGAGGCTGTGTTTACGTATTGTGGACGTGAACACATTGGGGACCCCACTGATCACAAGAATGTGGACCCTGTACCCCACAAGATCCCCTAAACATCCTTAAGGTCCAAAATGATGATTGCAGTGAGCATGCCCAACCTGTTGCTTCATTCATTTCCAGGGCCCCTGAAGGGCACAGAGTCTCTGTTCTTGTGGTAGTACTGGAATACCCCTCTAATTGTACCTATAAGCAGCAAATCAGTAACATGTAAGCCAAGCTTTAGAAATAAAGATGAATGAATTTAATGAAATTTGTTTCATATCTGCTTCTAACAAATTGGTCAAAAAATTTGATTCAGATCCAAATCTATTCTACCTCCAACCAATTGGCCAGAAAATTGGTATAGACACTCCTAGGATATTTTCCTCTTGTCTTTTTTTATTATTTACTCTCCCCCTCCCCCACTTTAAGTTCTTTAAGACAATGACAGCAAGAGTAAATAATGAGTGTGACAATGACATATAGCTTTGGGTAAGTGCATGTTTGACTGTGTTTGAAAACACTCCTCCATCGAATTTATCATTTTTTTAAATTAAAAAACATTCCAAAAATTGTTCCTTATTGGGGGTAGATGGTGTTAAACACAGTTATTGGGGAAAAAACAGTGGCTTGTTCTGAACAAGTGGCCAAAAATTCTCCCATTTTTGGGAGCAGCAGGTAGTGGTAGTGATGCCACCCCATGTGCTGCAATACAGCCCTGATACCCATGTTTATGTTTGAGCACGCATACCTTATTTTTCATCCTACACATCTTGCACACAGCATTGGTTTTGTGTGCTGGTCTGGTGGAGAGAAACTACCATATTATAGATATTTGCACAGAGCCAGCAACAGCTGAGTTAGGCCGTCTGTAGGTATGGCATATTTTAAGCCCATGCCAGTGGTATCAACGACATCAGCAGTTCCCGATCTGTCCACTAAAGAAGCAGATCTGGCCGCAACTGTACTTTTGGAGGTTGTAGCCATACATTGCCTCTGATCTTTTTTTCTGCGGCAGCAATCGCCCTACCTTCTGATGTCACCTCTTCCTCAGCACGCCAATCCGGTTGCTAGGTCTTATTGACACATTATCAGCATCATCGTCCTCACCCTCCCCGCCACTTTTATCAGACCTTAATGTCATCATGGGCTCCTTGGCCTCCTCACATTCCCTATATTGTAATAGCCCCAAGTGCCACTGTCTCCACGGCTACCACTGCTCCCACCTCTACCACCATGGCTACAAGTGCCACTACGGCTACCACCAACAACATATCTATGCATTGGGTCCCCTGCCTCCACCTGAACCTCCTCTTCATGGCAGTTCCAATTCTGATGCCTCTCACACAAGTCATCTTCCATATCACATAGGGTGGTGTTTGCTCTTTTTAGGGAAAAATGAAGGCACCACACTAGTAGGGGGCAGTGAAGACAGAGATAATGCAAGTGATGGGCTTCTTTGAGGCCACAACGAGGAAGAGCAGGAGGAAGGTGCTGACCCCTGGATCAGAGGCATGGTGTCAGATGCAGATGTGGCATCCAACAAACAAATAAATAGATATATAGAAAACTGATATGTACACATGGATTAAATATTTCACATATCTACATCTATTTGTTGTGCTACCTCTTCCTTATTTGTTGGACTTTACATTTAAGGGGCAAGTAGGACCAAACCCTTTGAGGCTTGTACCCTCCTACATTATTATCTTAGAAGTGGTGTCCACAAATATTTTTTGTTCAGAAGTGACATGAACATCATCTTGCAGAGACTGAGAGGATGAATGAGCTATCCAATCCACAATGTCATACTCTTTGTCTTAAATATTACTCTGTCGCCTACTGGAAGTGAGGGAGAACTGTTGTCTGCTGCTACTACTACTGGCTAGAAGGGTGGTGCATACTGTGCTGCTACTTCTGTTTGCACTACTACACCCACCCATTTTCTCACTTGTGAGGCAAGGGTCTTTTGTTTTCCACTTTCTCATTTACCAGACTTTTTATATATTAAAACAATAACAAGTCACCAATTATTAAATGGTAGCATTTTTTTGTAATTAACAGACAGAGGTGCAATTAAATGTCCCCTTCTATTAACACACTGCACACTGATATTGACAATTTCCAATGACGCTCTAAAATGCACTAAATGCACTAAATGCAACTTAAACTGGTATTTTGATGCACTAAAATGAGTTGTGGAGCATATCTAGATAAATATATGTTGCTGAAGGCGCTGGGAATGTGCATATAAAACATTTATGAAGTGTAAAGTTTTTGAAAAAATTAAAGCTGGCTCTACATGCACAGAAAAAATTGATCATTCTGCAGGCACTGCAGGATTTTTGTGCCTGCAGAGCATTACATGAACAGCCAGGGACCCTCTGGGGGTTATGTAATCCTCCATCTTCATGCTCCCTGTCCTATTTCCCTTGCCTTTTAACAGTAAATGGTGGGCACTGGTTTGAGTGATTTATTCAATTAATTTCCAATTCATCACAAAATTTCAGATTTGTTTGGTAGAAAACTTTTTGTGAAATTCATGACAAATCAGATTAATTTAGAAACGATTCGCTCATCTCTATTTAGGAGTTATAACTTATAACTGGCAATAATGTTAATCCTGACAGATACTAATTATATCAATATGCAAGAAGTGATTAAACAATGTTTACCTACAGTATCCAGGGCTACATTTGTCATATATCATTGAGCATTTACTGCCATCCTTTATGGTCTTATATAATCAAATGTCTCATTAACAGTAACTTAGTCAGCCTCAGGCTTAGAGTAACATGTCAGGGGACACTGAGATCTGGCAGTTGTGTTGCAACCAGCAACCTTACGAAACCATGACATTGTGACAAAGTGTGATCTGATGCTGTTGAGATTTTATCAACGTCACAAGTTTCACAGGATTTTGGAAACAAAGACTTCAATACATGGCTTTCAGACACTGTAAAAAGGACAATAAAAGACAAAAAAGGGCATTAAAAAATACAAATCTGAGGGGTCAGCTGTAGCCTTTGAAGTTCACAAAAAGGCTTAATAAAATCCGTAAAAAGGAGATAAAATTAGCAAAAATACAAAACAAACAGCAGATCGGAAAACAAATCCCAAAAATTCTTTAAATATATAAATGCTAAAAAACCAAGGTCTGAGCAGATAGCTCCCCTAAATAATGGTAAAAGGGGGTTAGTCACTGAACATAAGGAAAAGGAAGAGTTACTAAATAGGTTTTTAGCTCTGTATATACAAAAGAAGAGAAAGGAGCTGATATCTGCAGTGCTGAGGCTGTTAGTACATCCAGTAATATACTCAATTGGCTAACTGTAGATATGGTCCAAGATAAGTTAAATAAGGTAAATGTAAACAAGGCTGCGGCTCCAGATGGATTATACCCAAGAGTGCTTAAAGAGCTCGGTTGAATCATTGATGTGCCCCTGATTATAATTTTTAAACATTCTCTAGGTACTGGTATAGTGCCAAGTGATTGGCGCAAGGCAAATGTGGTGCCCATATTCATAAAAGGATCTAGGTCCTTCACAGGTAATTATAGACCAGTTAGTTCAACTTCTGTTGTGGGAACAAATGTTTGAAGGAATCTTAAGGGACTATATACAGGAGCATGTGACTGTAATAGGGTTGTCACAATACCAAAATTTTGATTTGATCTCGATACCAAGAAAAAGTATTGTGATACTCGATACCGAAAAAATAAAACACCCAAAAATCTGTGTGCCCCCTTCAGACCTCAGAGTAGCCCACTGTGCCCCCATCAGACCTCAGAGCAGCCCACTGTGCCCCCATCAGACCTCAGAGCAGCCCACTGTGCCCCATCAGACCTCAGAGCAGCCCACTGTGCCCCATCAGACCTCAGAGCAGCCCACTGTGCCCCCATCAGACCTCAGAGCAACCCACTGTGCCCCATCAGACCTCAGAGCAGCCCACTGTGCCCCATCAGACCTCAGAGCAGCCCACTGTGCCCCATCAGACCTCAGAGCAGCCCACTCTGCCCCCATCAGACCTCAGAGCAGCCCACTCTGCCTCCATTAGAATAAAATTAAAATGTCTCTTACCTCTCCTGCGCCGCGGCTCCGCTCCGGGTCCGGCGCTCTGTGTCTTCTCCTCCCGGCCTGCCTATCACCTGACTGCGTGCAGCGTCAGGTCAGAGTGCGCGCACTACGTCCTGACGCTGTACGCAGTCAGGACAGTGCAGCGCGGGCAGAGATGACAAAGGAGTGCCGGACACGGAGCAGAGCCGCGGCGCAGGACAGGTAAAAGACTTTTTTATTTTATCTGCCAAAGGTATCGCAAAAGAGCAAATCCCGGTACCAAATTGATACTGGTATAAAAGTATCAATTCAGTATCGAAATATCGATACCCACGACAACCCTAGACTGTAAATAATATTATAAATAATATTATAAGTGATAACCAACATGGGTTTACCAGGGACAGAAGTTGTCAGACTAACCTGATTTGTTTTTATGAGGAGGTGAGTAGCAGCCTGGACAGAGGGGCGGCTGTGGATGTAGTGTTTCTGGATTTTGCAAAGGCTTTTGATACTGTCTTTCATAGACGTTTAATAGGTAAAGTAAGGTCTATAGGCTTGGAAAGTATAGTCTGCAATTGGATTGAAAACTGGCTGAAGGACCGTGTCCAGAGAATTGTGGTCGATGATTTCTATTCAGAATGGTCCCGGGTTATAAGTGATGTACCCCAAGGTTGAGTGCTGGGTCCTCTATTATTTAATTTATTAATGATATCAAGGACGGGATTAATAGCACCATTTCTATTTTTGCAGATGACACTAAGCTGTGTAGTACTGTACAGTCTATGAAAGATGTCCATAAACTACAAGCTGACTTGAACACTTGAGTGATTGGGCATCAACTTGGCAAATCAGGTTCAATGTGGAAAAATGTAAAGTTCTGCATCTTGGTAGTAATAATCTCTGTGCTTCATATGTCCTAGGGGAGGTAACACTGGGAGAGTCACATGTAGAGAAGGATTTGGGTGTCCTTGTAGATCATAGATTGAATAACAGCATACAATGTCAATCAGCTGCTTTTAAGGCTACCAGTATATTGTCATGCATTAAACGAGGCCTGGACTTGTGGGGCAGGGATGTAATATTACCACTTTACAAAGCGTTGGTGCGGCCTCATCTGGAATATGCAGTTCAGTTCTGGGCACCGTCCATAGAAAGGACGCACTGCAGCTGGAAAAAGTACAGAGGAGAGCGACTAAACTGATAAGGGGCATGGAAGGTCTTAGCTATGAAGAAAGATTAAAAGAATAAAATGTATTTATTGAGAAGAGACGTCTAAGGGGGGACATGATTAACCTATACAAATATATAAATGGGCCATACAAAAAATACGGTGAAAAACTGTTCCATGTCAAATGCCCTCAAAAGACAAGGGGGCACTGCCTCGACTGGAGAAGAAAAAGTTCAGTCTCCAGAAGCGTCAAAACTTCTTTACTGTAAGAACTGTAAATCTGTGGAATAGGCTTCCTCAGGACGTGGTCACAGCGGTAACAGTGGACAGTTTTAAAAAGGGCTCACATAAATTCCTAAAAGTAAACAACATTAATGCTTAAGAAAAATCTGAGTCTCATTTCCTTCTGGGATTCATGTCCCCACCTATCCCTTGGTTGAACTTGATGGACTTTTGTCTTTTTTCAACCGTATTAACTATGTAAAAGGCTTCAATGCATGTGGTGTGCAAATATGATTTGCTTGCAACTTGTTTGAAATTTGGCTGTTTTTTAGAGCCAAAACTTCAAATGTAAAATAGTCATGCCATGGCAACTCAGGCGACTTGTCTGAAACTTGCTGTCACACAGCCGGCATATGTGGTGTTGAATGCACACAGGAAGCGTGTTACCAACCTCTAAAACCTACACAGGAGTGTGGTTATTTTTGTACACATTTTAAAACACATTTGAAAGGATTATACTGTAAACTCATGGCGCCCTGATTACAACCTCACCATCTGCAGGCACTTATTTGGTTATTTGGTTTTATATAAAGTTTTATATCATTCTCTTGTGTTCTGTCTACAGGTTCACTTTGTTCTCATGATAATAACAGTAATTCTGACCATAATCGCATTCATTATGGTGTTTGCAAACTTTCGTGGCTGGCGTGAGGTAAGTCTTTTTTGCAAAAAAGTTAATGGGGTTTTCTTAGACTTTAATACCGATGACGTATCCTCTGCATAGGTAATCAGTAACCTGGGTGTTGGGATCAGCTGTTTGAGAAGGCATCGGCACGCGACAGCAGTGCCTTGGTCTTCTTGCAGCTTTCCCTAGGCCATGTGATGTCATGTTCATCAGTCACATGACTTAGTCGCAGCCCAGTGAATGGGGCTGAGCTGCAATGCTAAATGGACGGCGCTGTGCTTGATGAGCAGAAAGAAAGCTGCAGCGCTCACAGGAGCGCCGCTGCCTTCTCAAACAGCAGATCGGTGGCGGCCGGTGTCTCGGACCCCCAACTATCAGATACTGATGACCTATTAGTAAAGTCTGAAAAAACCCTTTTAAGTAATAAAAAATATATATATATATATACTTACCTAATATATTGAATACTGTTTTAATATATTGAATTGAATAGTGTATTGTATATAAATTCAGTATTGTGAGAGCCCCCAGAACTGCATATGACTATTCCCTTTAAAGAGGTTGTCCCACTGAGTTATTCAATAAAACATATCTGTATAGCGCCACCTGCAGGTTTTTTTCTTAATTCTTTGTCCTGCTCACTGAGATGGCCGCACATTAACAAAAACCTTATAAGTCCCTGTTTGTATCATTATGTTCACAATCATATATTTTATAATGTAATATTCTAGGGATGGGCACTATATTTGGTATAACATGGCTCTGAATTTCCTGTTGTCTCTGCACAAGCCGCAGTATAATGATGACAGAAGCCCTCACAGCCTTTACTCTTCTTTCTCTTTACAGGGAGCCCATTCAGTCCTTGGCTGCATAGTTATGATATTGTCATTCTTCCAACCCATTGCTGCTTTCTTCCGTCCAGATCCTAAACATGAAAGGTAATTCTTTCTAGGCAGGTTATTGTTCTATGCTTATACTAAACAAACATGGCTTATCTTACAGTTCTACTGTGATTGCTGAAATCTGGAAAGGTTAAACCAGCTGCAGAGGAAACACAGGTCTGCCGATCACATTGGCCAGGGCATTTATAAAGTGGTAAAGTGCCTATTCACATTCAAAGGAGAGTCAGTCCAATGAAAAAATACACAATGCAACAGCACAAAACAGTACAATAATGCTATAGTTATAGAAAATATTCTGGTGCTAATGCTACGCTTATTTTATACATTTGAGCTTCCTTGGCAAATACATTTTGTACAAAATTATTTGTGCCCGTCTGCAGGCGTCAAGGCGATCTCTATAAGACAAGAACTTAACACTAAATACTACCTGTTACAGTTCCATACTGGCCACCATAAAATACAGGGAGTGCAGGTTCCACATGCATGCGGGGTCCACTCTGCATTTACTACTTTTGGTGCCATAATGGCCTCCATTAAATCCAGGGAATGCAGGTACCAACATGCATGCTGAGTCCACTCTATAAGTCTCCTGGTGACAGACGGCTTCCAATAAATGCAGGGAGAGCAGGCTACAGCTTTATACTTGCACTGATAAAAATCACCCTATGGGGCAGACAGGCTGGTCAGGAGTGCACGACTAAATGGAGTCAGCTGCACCTCCAGTACAAACTGCAAAGAAAAAGGGGGTCAGTCATCACATCCAAATGTGCAGGTGTCCAGCATGCATGTGGAACCTGCACTCCGTGAATTTTATGGTGGCCATAACAGGTAGTATTTAGTATTAGGTTCCCATCTTATAGAGGTCACCTTGACGCCGGCAGACAGGCCCAAATAATTTTGTACAGAATGTATTTGCCAAGAATCTCAAATTTATAAAATAAGCATAGCACTAGTACCAGAATATTTTCTATAACTATAGCATTATTGTACTTTATTTGTGTTTGCAGAGTGCTGTAGCATTGTGTCTTTTTTCTTCATGTTTCTTGCCATGGCAACGTGCACCTGCACATTGGGATGTGCTGACTGACCCCCTTTTTCTTTGCAGTCAGTTGAACCCACCATTTTTGGTGGGAGCAGTAAACTCTGTATGAGGTATCTAAGCTCTCCCCTGATGGCAGATGTTGAGAAAAGAATTTAGATTACATGTTTTATCTTAACATGTCTGATCCTTGGTTCCCATAGAACTCCTAGTGGCTTAGACTGTATTCACACAGTTAATGTTTGATCAGTGTTTGATCAGTGATTTCCATCAGTGATTGTGAGCCAAAACCAGGAATGGAGCCTACAAAATGGAAAGGTTTGCAACTGTTCTGTGTTTTGACCTGCATCTGATTTTGGCTCATAATCACTGATCAAATACTGGTGTGTAAAAGAGGCTTTTTCCATCTCTCCCTTTTAAAAAATGAATGTGTGTGTGTTTTTATGGTAGACTAGATGCTGGTTGACAGTTACTGAAGGTATATGGACACCTTTAAACTTGTGTGTGATAAGAACTGTTGGCTTTATAGATGCCTATGCAGTACTCCAGTATAAGGTACTGGTAAATTCTTATTTAATGTATTGGACACACCCAGCATAGTTTTGTATGGATCTCTGGGGGTTAACAATCCTGCTTTTGCTCTTATGGAAGCTAGAAGATGGACTTAGGTCTGCCCCAGCTGAGTGAGTAGTTGTGTGTTAGCCAAGAAAGTGATAGAAGATACATGTGCTAACCATGCATCCCAGAGAACCACTATATATGAGAAATTTACAGAGAATCTTCATGGCTGGGCACTGGAGTCAGTCAGTAAAGTATTCACTGTTTAAGGCTTTACTGCAGTGAGAGGGACAGTCGTGGGCATCTCCATCTTAATCTTGTACCCCTCAGTCTGGAATTACAGTAAATCTTGCTGGAACGCTATTGAAAGCCTTAGATTTGGCAAAGAAAGATACTTTGGTGAGATAGAGGGAAGGAGTACTACAGCCCCCATTCTTTGCTTCTATCCATACATTGATATTTGCACTCTGAAATGTTTGGAACTGTGTTTGATCCCACTGGGTGTACTACAACTCCCATTAGACCATTGCTCCTACATCTCCTGCCTGGCACCCACACCAAATCCACAACACAAAGGGAACCCCAAGTACCATCAAGCAGAAGCCCTAACATCAGGGTGTGCCCCGAGGGAAAAAAAAAGAGTGCACCCTGCTAACACTGCCCTGGCACTAGGGAGCATGGGTGTGAGGATTGCCAGTGTGAACAACTGTTTCAACCAGAGCTAATACCAACCCCATTCATGGCGCCTCTGGGGTTTGCGACACCTATGCTTCTAGAGGACCTGTCAGCTCTACTGAAGTGTGTATTTTAGTATCAATATGTACAGCTTATGAAATAACTATTCTGGAACAATTCTTTTCGCCCTTTGTTACGTCCAGGAAGTGGTAACAGTGTCACTCAGTGTGGGATACAATACAGTTGTAATCCTTTAAGTAGAATCCTAGGGATAAATAATTAAATAGCTTTAACTGGTCAAATTGGCCAGAAGACCCCAATATGGAACCCCTCAAAAAATTTTTTAGGAAACACAAAACTGGCAAGAAGAATGGTCACACACAGTTCTCAATTTTGTCATACAGTTCAGATGGTAAGTGCTCATTCAGACGGCCATATGAATGACTCTGCATCCATTAAGCAATTTTGCGTAACGTGTGCGGACCCATTCGTTTCAATGGGGACGCAAAAGGTGCGAACAGCATACCGTGTGCAGTCCGCATCCGTGGTTCCGTTCTGCGGCTCCACAGAAAAGATAAAACATGTCCTGTTCTTGTCTGCGATAGGCATTTTCTATTATGGTTGCAGCCATATGCTGTTAGCAAATTGAGGAACGCACAAGGCCGGTATCCTGACTGGGTCCTAAAACATAGGAATGGCACAATACAGATTTTTAAGAAAATAACTTCCAGAATTGTTAATACATAAGGAGTGTAAGCCTTTATTAAAACAGACGATGACAGATCCTCTTTAAAATACATGTCTTGTGACAGAGCACTGTAAAGTTGGCCATACACATTAGATCTGTAGGCCAAACCCACTGATTTTGGCGAGCTCAGCTGACCATCTAATGTGTATGGGGCCTCCCTTTTCTCCATTAAAGAGGTTGTTCGGGCTTTTTCTAGTGATGACCTATCCTCAGGATAGGTCATCAATATCAGATCGGCAGGGGTCCGACACCTGGCACCCCCACCAATCAGCTGTATGAGGGAAAGGCCTTTTGGACAGCAGCAGCAGACAGGAAGAGAGAAGGGAGATGGCACATGCGCTCTGTGCGTGCCATCTCCTCATACAGCTGATCTACAGGGGTTCCGGGTCAGAAAAAGCCCAGACAACCCCTTTAACAGAGGATGTCCAATGACATAACCATTGGGTAAATTGGGGAAGTTTTGTGCCAGTATTTTTTGTGACGTAAAAAAAAGTTGTAAATTATGGCACACGCCATGTTTGCTCAATAATTTGTGACTTTTTGAGTTTCTCACCACTTTTCTGAAGTTGCAAGGAAAAGGAGAGGGAATTAGCAGAGGGACAGAGCCTATCTAGGCGCACTGTATTTTACTATAACGTGCAGCAGAAACTGCGTAAGTTATAGCTCAAGTCTATAAGGCATCTACCTCTTAGTAATTTAGGTGCATCTCACTCCAATGCACAGGAGATCAAGACTGGGGGAGTCATTGGATTTCAACTGCCCAATTCTTTTGTTCTTAAGAGATGAGCTGCTGCCAGACAAGTCTTTCAGCAGCTACATATGCGTCCTTGGCTGAGCGGAGCATGCATATATATGGGAGGATAAGTTGACCAACATAAGTTGATACTGTAATATTTGCAGTTGTTTTAGGAATTGAATTTCTTGTGATCTTTTGATAATATATCCAGCAATAAGGTTTCTAAATGTACATTTATTATTCTAATTGCAGACGTTTCATCTTCAACTGGGTACATAGCATAAATGCGCTTGTGATAAAAATCCTAGCAGGTAAGATATTATTCCAAGATAAACAACATAGTAAGTAGCTACATATTTGTAAATGCAGTGTTATACGGCTTTAATTACAAATCGGTTTACTCCTACCACTAATTATGCCATGTTCTCATCACCCCTAGTGGCTGCCATCTTTCTTGGCCTTAGTCTAGTGGATTCATCATCAAACCAATGGTTGCCCAAGGTAATGGGAGGATTCTTTGCATGGGAAGTCCTCTTCTATATTATTATGGAAATCAACATGCTCCTTAAAACTAAAGGTCAGTACTGTTATTAATCTGTAATAGTCAATATTAATTTCTGCTAAAGAAATAATTTATTAATAAGGTATGCAGTACCAAAGCCATGACTCCTGAGCTCCCCTCACACAGCGGTCTGAAGTTTCAGAACAACATATTTTTCCACTATATAGAAGTACTAACATCTCATGTTGGTCATTTATTTTTACTGGAATGGCTGTACGTAATATTTTTCTAGTGAGAATTCCTTTAATGGGGCTATTGATGGCTATCGCTATCTAATCAGTGGGGTTCTTTGCAGTAGCTCCCGCATCAGGACTACACAACTCCATCCAATGGAGAGCCGTCTGCCCCCCACTGATCAGATAGATCATGACTTGAAAAGGGTTGGACAACACCTGAGAGGACTTATTCTCAAAGCCTCGGGACCCCTTTTTCTATGAGCTAGAGTGAAGAGCAGACTCTCTTTAAAAACATCCATGATTTACATGATCATCTATTCTCAGCTCACCTGGTAATAGCTGGACAACACAAGTCCCAGCTCACCTTCACAAGAAAATAGATCCTCTTGGTGCACAAAAGCCTGGAGAAAACAGGCCAAAGTGCAATGTGAATAAGGTCCAGCACATCAAGGAGGATCCAATTAAAATCACAGTATAGTCTTAATGCATATTTTAATTGGATCTTTCTTGACATGTTGGACCTAATTCACATTTTATTTCCCCTGCAATGTCTGCTGTTAGGAAAATGTATAGTGTGCAGCAACTTCCCCCTAAAGATAAAGAGGACCCTTCACAACTTCTGACATGCCTGTTTTAATAGCTTCATGCATTTCCCATGTAATAACAATTCTGGAGCATCTATTCTTATGGTTCTATGTTGTGCCATTCCTTTATTATTTCTACTAGAAGTTATGAATAAATTGCTAGCAGTCTGTATTAAGGGTACAAAGGGAGGTAACCAGTTGGGGGGGGGGGGTGTCCCTGCACAGTTTGAGAATGGCAGCACTGATTGGATAGAGTAAGACTGTCCAGGGATACCCCTCCCAACTGGTTACCACCCCCTTTGTACCCTTACTGCAGACTGCTAGTAATTAATTCATAACTTCTAGTAGAAATAATAAAGGAATGGCACAACATAGAGTCATAAGAATAGATGTTCCAGAATTGTTATTACATGGGGAATGCATGTAGCTATTAAAACAGGCATGTCAGGAGAGGGGAGAGGTCTGCTTTAACTATATTCTGGGGAGTGAGAAGTGAGAGGCTTCAATCTGAAAACAGATTGTTTCAGTACAAAGATTGCTGGCAAAAAAATAATTTTTTTTTCAAAGGCCACAAAGCTGACATTGTACCATTAAGGCCTCTTTCACACGACAGTATTTTTTGCGGGCTCCGATCCGCATATTTTGCTGATAAGATGCGGACCCATTCATTTCTATGGGTCCACAAAAAATACTGACAGCACACTGTGTGCTGTCTGCATCCGTATGTCCGTTCCGTAGCCCGCAAAAATTAGAACATGTTCTATTCTTGTCCGTTTTGCGGACAAGGATAGACATTGTTACAA